>JAAAKQ030053973.1:0-16142 GCA_010016005.3 Zanna intricata | reverse complement strand
AGATATCTTTCTTATAAGATAAGGTTTATCTCTTCAACCTATTCAAGAAGTGTACATTAAACCACGGTGGATAATCTAAATTCGAATATTCAGTGGTTTCAATTTAAACGACAGCAGTTGTATATAATTTATATTCTAAAAAAAAGAAAAAAAAACAGCTAAACTTGTTCATTTAATTTGTTAGTTAATAAACATTAATATTATTTATTATTTTAGTTATGATTTAATGTATTTATTATTTATATCCATACCAATATTTTACATTATTCTGTTATGATTGATGATGATTGCTTAAAAATAAATAGCTATCTAATTTTATATATCACGTAACTGGTTTTCGAAAGTTAAGTTGTTTTTCAACTTTTCACAACTTTTTAGCGTAAATGTGTTACTTGTGTTTTATTTTAAAAAAAAGTTCGTATTAAGAAAAAAGTGGTATTTAATTAAAGTATTTATAGATTTTTTGATCACCTAAAACCTCTTTAAAAATAAAAAATAAAAATCTAATTAAAACAAGTAGTAAAAATGATTAAAAAATTTTTTTCACAAAAAATGCCCTTTAAGAAAGTATAAAGATTTTGCGTAAAAATAACAAAAACTTAAAATTTAAATAAGGATTTAATTTCACCATAAATATTTATTACTATATAAATTAACTTATTAGTAATTAATGCATTTTTATTTGTATGTACGCTCATACATACACATCGTAATTTAACATGCCCGTAACAATAGCATGACTTTTGTTTTGAATGCAAGTTTGTATTGAGAATGACAAGAGAGAACTAAAACTTCCATGTTTTATTATGTGTTAGTAGTAGAACCTGTTAATATGTTATATGTGTAGTGTCGAGGGTTGGAAGTAAAGCGGTGACAGAAGGTCTTGATTACAAACCCTTGCTGCAATCCCCTGGGGATGAATCACTGCTCGGTTGCGCTCTTTACACCAATCTCTCTGTAATAGGGATTTCAGCGTCCGAAATGAAAATTTTCAATAAACTTTAAGAACGACTAAAAACGTACTAACCTGCCCTTTTTCTCTTCATTTTTTCTCATCAGCAATTCTGTCTATTATAAGAGTATATGGACAACTTAGAAAGTTATTTAGGTATCTTTTAAATTATATAACGCAATCCGTGTTATTATTTTTTTTATCTTTGCTCACATTTTATTCGCTTTTATTTTTTCATTTCAATAAAATTCTTACGTTTATTTAAAAGAATCTTTCATAATATGACCTGTGTATAAAAGTTAAATTAAAATTTTCATTTATATTATTTTTTTTTATCTTACTCCTTCATTCTTCGTTCTCCTAACCTAATGAAAAGTTTTATTTTTTCTTTTATTATACCAGACTTTTTGTATTCTTATTAGTGTTTTATTATTACTATTTGTATTTCGTTTCTTCTTCCTCAATTTATACTTTCAAGCGTAATTATTATTTTAGAGATTTCTTGTTTCTATAAAGTACATAATATCAACAACATTATTTTCCTGATTGCTGTTTTCTTAATTTATTTTTTGTTAGAATAATTTTCAGGAAATATTAACAGTATTAATTGGAATAGTTTGCTAATAAAAATAATAATAATAATATAAATTAATTCCTCAGTACTTCCTTAATTATATTTTTGTGTCTATAAAAAAAAAATGTAGGAATCGATTTAGCCAATAGTGTCGATTTATGTTTAATTGATTTTCTCTGCATAATATAATAATGACAAAACCGATTGTAATAAATGATAATAAATCAATATAACTTAATTTTAATTCGAATTTTAACTATTTTTAATTATAACACTTTTAGGAGTCAATTTTTGAGATTAAAGTACCAATCATCAAAGTTTAAAAAGCATAAAACAACGATACTCCTTAGTTCTGCAACATATCCCATAAAAAAAAACATCCCATTTATCTTACCACCATGACAGTGACTATACTTAAATGAAAATTACTAGTAAGATATTAAATACGTTTTATTATAAAATTTTACACCTTAAATGCTTGAGTTAATGCTGAAAGTGGCTGCTATTTTTTTACTATTTTCACATTGTTTCTTTCAATTGTTTTATAGTTTATGATTTTATATTTAATACAGCTTCATCGATACTGACCTTCAATATTCTAAAATTTTGCTGGCTCTTTTCTCTTTGAAGTAATTTCAAAAAAAAAATAATCTGACGGTATCAAATCTGAAGATGTCGGTGATCATAAGCCACGATCGATGACACGATCACCAAAGAATTTTAATGAAAGCAGTTGTTGAATTTACGTGATCTGATGATACGCTTCATTTTTTAACGAATATTAATGATATTCCTCTTCAAGTGTGCAACGAATTGTAATAAAATATTCTAATATAACTCTACATTTTTTCGTGATTTCGCACACTGGATCTTCGGTGGAGAATAGTTTTATCACTCCAAACCTGCTATTTTGAGCCGGTCTGCATTGCGCGAGTGGTAGAGTCTCGGCCTTTCACCTCCGCAGTTCCCGGGTTCGAATCCCGGTCAGACATGACATTTTCACACACGCTACAAGTCATTCATCTCATCCTTTCAAACTGTGGTCCCAGAGATAAAAAAAAGCATCTGTTTTGACTATTAAAATAGCTATCTAAATGGAATCAGATCTTTTCAGAGAAATACATAACATAAATCTTCTCACGCAGAAATCGACGAAAACAAAGAGTATTCTAGCAGTTTTTCTTTAGCGAGGTTCTAAAAATTTGATGAAAGTTTGAATTCGATATGGTTGTAGGGTTAACCGTGTTTTCGCCCTATGAATGGTTGATTACAGGAAGTTAATTTCAGCTAACAATTATCTAAGTGACTTTTTTGGCGATACAATTAATTGATCATTGATTTAAGAAACTGTAATCAACACTATCCTCGATATTTTATGTTCCATTTCTTTCTGAATTTAGTTACTGACCTCAATACCAGTATCTTATTAGAAACTGATCAATCTCGATACTTATGATGAAAATCTTCATTCCCTGCAGACATTGATAGTACGCTGAAATACGATTCAGTAATAAAAAAACGTTCCTCTGGTGAAAATACAAGATCATCGTCATAACAAGACATTTTCTTACTAACTGTCCATTCGCATCCTGACCGCTTTGATATGGCTATCCATAGTAGCTTAACAATCGGTGTGAGTCAGATATTGGACGAGTCCATTGTAGTAAAACACAGGGAGTACGGTAGCTCATTTAAATTATATAGAAGGCTGATAGAGTGGTTGTTTTTTACGCAGGCCAACCTGTACTTTGGGTGTTTGTAGTGTTTGTGTACTGCCAATAGTACAGTGAATAAGGTTGAAAACATTTACAGAAATCAGGTCATAATTCATAATAAGCCAGTTGCCTATCCAGGATTCCAATTCCAGATATATAATTTTTGTTTACAATAAATATAAGAAAATTATTAGTCTGTTCAATTTTTTTTTAAACTGTTAGCAACTGTGTTTGGTTGAGGAGAAGTCTGCATGATTTATTAACTGAAAAGATTTTAATAAACAATTTCAAACGGATGTAAGATGAAATAAATACAATTTTAAAGAATTTCAAATAGAATTTAATGAACGTTTTCGTAACGGAGGGAATTTCTTCTTTGTAAGAACCATTAAAAGTGATACTTAGATACAAGGATATTATCGCAATGGGTCCCCACTAATTGAGTCTTTTATTAAAAAAGTAAATATTTAAAATCAATGCAGTGCCTGACTAGGAAATTGGATTTTATTCGTAATCACATTAAATTTAATTAAAAATTACATTAAATTAAATTACGCTATAATTAAAAAAAAAAAAAAAACACAAAAAAAATGGAAAAAACATCGGGACGTACATAGTGGTCTTTAAAAATTAAAAAAGGAAACTTTCTCATTGGAATAAATCTCACACTCACTTAAATCTTACTAAACTACTTTAAATTTTCTATCTGAAGTAGAAATCAGTTCAAAAAATGTAAAATCTTAAGAAAATAATATGATTTTATTATTTACGATAAAGGGATTTCCTGAGTCGATAGAAGTGGTCATTAGAGCGGTATGAATATTAAATATTGTTTGGAAGCTTTAGTTTATTTTAATTTTTAATTTGTAGGTACTCATTGTCACTCATATAGACAGAAGGTTTGATACGTTATTAACAAATCAAAATTTTACTATTTACTGTTTAAAAAATTAATACTTGGACGATATTCATTAATATTATTAATAACTTATTATCTTTTATCTTATGTTGTTTATTTTTTAATAAAAATTCTAAATTTCTTCTCTAGAACTTCCAATTATTGAAATTTAAATCTATTAAATCAATACTCTAATGTTGACTTTTTAAATTATATTCAGAAATTGTTTTTTAATTTTATTATTTGTGATTATTATTTTATGTTATTACGAGATATGTAGCTTTGACTTTTAAATTTATCTCAACGATGCTACAATTGATGTTAGACCTGATCGGAAAGTGGCTAGCAAAATGGAGGATAAAGTAAATCCGAGTTAGTGAACTTATATTACGTTTGCGGTGAGGAAGGGTGATTGTCCTGATGTCTTTATGATCGTCATCCCGTACTGTGACCGGGTTGGGTACCTAGGACATCACCTTGATCTTTATTTCACGTGTAATCACCACGTGAAAGAGAAAAGGAAGCAACAAACACCAAGTACAAGAAGTTTTATTGGTTGTTAGGTAGGAAATCGGGTCTGTCGTTGTCAAATAAACTTTTAATATACGAGGTGATTCATAAATTGGTTTTGACATACGGCATACGGCTATACGGGGCAAAACGTATAGAAGTAAATTTCAGATTATACAACGTTTTTAGAACAAGTTGGCGAGATCCATTGTAAAGACACCGTGGTTCGCTCGGAATAAGAAAATTCATGACTAAGGCAACCCAACTTATGTTCGTGAAAACATCAAACGATTTGGTTTAAATTACAGACAGCGGTTAAAAAATCGTGTGAATTCTCTAGTAGTTGTTAATCTCCTAGATGATAGTGAAGTTGTCCACCGATTAAAACGCCTACAAGTGCTGGACGTAGGATATTTGAATGACACTTAGCTGGTTCGGTATCAGACGTACTAAACGTCTTTATTAAGCCTTAGTGAGAAGGGTTAACGGCCTTCTATTTCTTTCCATGAACTTGTTATACTACTACTTTATTTATTTATACAAACTTTTTAATAATGTTTTGGATTGTTTTTTCAGTAGATTTTTAATGTCTTGAATCTCTGTGATCCCAGTTAATGCAAGTGTGTTTGCTTATGCAGACTTTTAACGTACATTTAGTTTATTTATATATGTACCTTGATTGAGGGTGTTCGCTGGTAACCTTCTCTTCACGAGCTTTGTTTTAATATAATTTACTTGAGGGTCCTTAATCGGAACCGATTGTAAATACACGATTTGTGAGAAAAAAATTTATTTGTATTTAATAATCAATAAAATAAACTGTTCAATTAATTTTTCAACTTTGAAATCCCTTCCCATCTTGGAGTCAAGAGATTACGATAGGTTCCAATGTAGGAATCAGCAATTTCATCCGAATCTTATATTGATATATAAAAAAAGTAATACCAGTCTATTTGGTAGTTTCCGAATGTTTAGGTAATCGTATTCAGTTTTTGTATATCATTATTAATATTTGCAACCCCCTGCCTAACAATCAGTACATCTCCCTGAACGTAATAGGTTAAGCTGCGTCTTCCCTCATAATTCCTCCATGTCAGGCGGCGCTACAAATGCAGACCTAGGTGTCGCACGCTGTAAGAATGCGAGATGAAAATGCCATTTAGTTTAACTCACGGGCAGTAATCCCTCCTCATTGCAAACGTTACATGTGTAGCTTAGCTGGATTAAGCCTCATTTTCTATTTAGCTAGCCATTCATTAATTAGATCCAATACAGTTTGCATGAAAGAATTGAAGTAAAATCAATACAAGTTTTGATCGTATTTCACCTGCGAAAAACGTTCTTCCAGCTAGTGTGTAGGATCAACTAATGCGGTTGAGGAAGGCTTTTTCCAATTTATAAGTTAGTCCAGGAAGCCGACCTTATCAAAGGCCTGCTAGACTTCCAAAAAAAAAGCCCAGCAAAATATCTTCTAGGCGCTTGCTGATAACGTTGACAATACTGTGAGTCAATTCGATTGTTGAGTGACCATGTCTGAAGCCGAACTGATGGTCAGGAATAATACGTTATTTCTCCATAATCGTCCATAGCTTCAAATGAAGTAATATTTCAAATACCTTCGATAGAATAATAATAAACAGGCTTATCGAATTGCATAAAGCTACATCATTGGTCGGCTTATTCGGTGTCGGAACCATTACTATCTACGACACCTTCCGTTCCGTCGAGAAGCTCGTAATTCGAAAAATATCATTAAAAAGATATTTACTGGATATCTTGAATGGAAGCATAAAAAGAATTTTATTAATTATCAAGACGTACTCAGGAGCTTTCTCTGATCTTCCTCCTCTCCTAATTACTCGCAGAACTTTTGCTGATAAAGGTTTCACAGGACACAAAAGAATTGTTTACTCAGGAACTCTATTATTTCTTCCTCACCAGCCCCGTATATTAAATAAAATAAACAGTGTTTGCTCTCTTATAATTCATAATTTTCATGTAGGAAAACTTACATAATTCAAATTATTTAATGACAGAATATTTAATGTCTACTGTTGTTACTTGATTTTGAGACCCAAAAAGCAAATTTTGATGTGTTATTCTTGTGCGATTGACTATTCTAAGTCAGGCTATTATAAACACAACTTCAGTCCGTATTAACGAGAAAACACTTATGATATATAGTAATATTTGAAAAAGAGGTAAAAGATTACCCGGGTAAAACCGGGTGATACAAATAAAAATTAATAAAAAGTATTTAGCATTTACGTTAGAACACCCAATAAACTTTTAAGACAACGACACACAGCTCTTTTGTTAGTTTTTTGCTTTTTGTTTAACCTCCGGAGCCACCGTTAAGGTATATCTTCAGAGGATGAGATGAATGAATTGTAGCGTGTGTAAAAATGCCATGCCTGACCGGGATTCGAACTCGGTACCTCTGGATGAAAGGCGGTTTTGTTAGTTTCGAATTCTGTTTAGCAGATTTTCGTTTCGTAATAATGAAATAGAAATACAAAAGTGTACTTGTGGACAATACCGTTCTTTTTATATAAATTAACAGCTTTTTAGTAATCTAATCTAATTGTAATTCTAAGTAAAGTGTAAATTTTTTTACATTTATATAAAAAATAAATACACTCGTACTGTATAAAGATATGCAATAAAAAATCCCACATTTACTCGCACTTTCTAAAAGAGAATATAAGATCCTAAATAAATTTTATTTTTTATAATTCTACAGTCAGTATTTAATGAAAAAATTGAGATATGTAATAACGAAATATATATATATATATTTTTTTATAGAACTGAGAATTACAGTATTAAAGTACAAAAAAACGTTAAATATTATTTAATTTAATAATATATTTTCGGGATAAAATAGGGCTCATTATAAAACTTATTCACAATCCAACCATTGCCCTTATTTTTATACTTACTTCTCTTTAACCGTATACTTTAAGTATTGGTAGGAATAACACTAATTAATCAAGTAGAGTGTAATTGTATCCGGGGTTAATGATTTGTTACAATGATTTAACATAAGATGTCGGATTGTTTTTTTTTTCTAAACCTACACATTTCATTTTGAACTTCTTAAAATTAGAAAAATCCGTTTTAATACGATACAATAGCTTTTAATACGTCTTGTCTTTTTATTTCTCACTTGTCTTATCGTTAACATATCAAAGATCTAAAAAATTGTAAATAAGAATATAATTTGGGTACATTCATAATTATTTTTATTGTCTGTTTTAGCTTAACAAATAATTTATCCTAGTTGTATTGAAATGTATAGCTAAAATTACGATACAGTATTACAGAATAGATTGAATTAAAGCCATATAAACGATATTTAGATAATTTATATTCAGAATTTTCTTCAGCTTTATAAAACTTTCCTCAACTTGGAAGAAATTTCATTTTATTACATGCAAATTACGTATTCATTCCAATTTAAATATTTTATGAAAGAAACATTCCATTTTAATTATTCCGGTGTTTTATGGAAAATATTTTTTTGGTATCTGTTCAAAAAATGCCCTATTTCCATGGAATTTCAGTGTTTTTATAAGTCTTTGGTTTTCTGTTAGGATTTATTGAAAAGTTTATTACAAAACTGACCAAAAAGGAGTTTAATGTATTTAACATTATGTATAAATGTATGTTCCACATAGCAGCTCAACGGCTGAACCGATTTAGATGTTTGACCCCGTTTTGGAATCCTTCTTTGATTCCTTGTTGGAATACCAGGAGTGTCATAGGCTATATAATTTTTTAAAAAATTTGCAAAAAAATTATAGTTATACAGAATTGTCACCTGCACGCTCTTTAATTATCCTATATTAGTAATTATCCTACATTAATGAGCAATATTTGTCAGCAGTGGTTCTTTTCACAGTCGTGTTTTTTAATTTTTAACATTTATCGCTTGTTTTTCTTGATTTATTTAAAAATTTAAAGAATTTATATTTTAAAAAAAGACAAAAAAAAAAAGAAAGAAAAAAGTTAATATAAATATTATTAAAAATTGTAATTTTTTAAAAAATTATTCTATTTATATGTTATTTTCATATATTTACTTTTTAATTAGTAATATAGACTAGCTTGACAATCTAATATAGACAGTTTTAACATAGAAAATATATATTTCTTTATTTTACAATTAATTACGAATTTTTAGATTTTAGAAATCTCAAAATTATTTTTATTTTCATTTTTCTTTCATTAAGCGTTTTAAACTATATTTGTTAATTTGTGTTTTTAAGGAAAAAAATCCTCATTTTATTAAATAAAGACGAAATTGTCTTTCATCTTTAAAGTTTTTAAATTTTTTTTGTGACCACTTTATTTCAGTTATAAATTATACTTGAATCACACAATTTATTAATAAAACGAAGAATTTCAATTTAAGACCAATCGTAATTAAATATTAAATAAACATAAAATGAAAATTATGAAAATATTAATTTGTTAATGGAAAATACTTCTTATTATTTATTTATTGAAGAATTGCTGTAACTCAGCTTTTTCAATTTAGCTATTCATCTACTTTTCTTAAATTTGTATCATCATCTTTGTTATATTAAAGTTATTTCGACATCTCGGACTTTAATCTTGAATGCCTTTGATGTTTTCATATTAGCCTGTTAAAGTAAAGAATAGTAAATTAAAATAAGAACTGAAAACTGCAAGAAAATATTGTCTATAGTTTAAATTTTAATATTATAGTCTGAGATATTTATTTTTTGTTTTATTTATTCTTTTAGATACAATTTTTACTTTCCCAACTACTTCTCTATTGTTGCTGCTAAAGCATAACCATAAAGCGAAAGGTTGGAAATGGGCTACAATACTGTGATCGAAGTTTTACCATATTTCCATATGTCGATAATTTAATCTCTTAGTCATAAAAATATAATTTTCGAAATTATTTGAATATATGTATCTACTTGTTTTGACTTGTATTTTGATTAATGTTACCAGACTGACTCAACATAAATTCCTTAAAAATAGCTCAAAATATTTTTAAAGGCGGTATTGAAATCATCATCAAGAGTGTTACGCCTAGGCCATACAACCTGTTCCATTACCACAGACTCAATCGCTCTGTATCACAAGTTTCACAACTGCTTTCTCCATCACTTCCTAAGCCGTCCTATTTTTCTCATATCAACCGCTCTATAATCACGCTTAATTCTTGGAATCTTATTTTCATCCATCCTGACTATAAGACTTATGTATTGCTGCCGTGCTTCCAATACAGTCGACTTCTAGTAGATGACGTATAGCACCGCTACTGATATGATCGTTCAATGAAACACCTGACATTACGCAAAAGTCTCATTTCCGTGGATTCATTTCTTCGACTTTGATGTGTAGTAAGAATCGAAATCTCAGCAATCCCGGAACCGTCATAGTTTTGTAAAATTTAGTAACCGTTTTCTTCCTTATTTTGCCGACAAGAATCCTTTGCATGGTCCTAGCAGCTTCTGAAATCTATGCGTTTTATTATCAACACCTTTTTTTTAAAAAAAAAAAGACAGATGACAACCAAAATGCAGTTATTTGTTCTAATATCTCATTATTTATCACTAACTTTTTCTTCTTAGTAGATATCTCTAAATTATATCGGCTTACTATGGAATGTAAATTAAACACTCAATTGCAAATTTTCCTTCGAATTGGCCAGAATCACCTGGTAATCCGTAGAAAAAATTTTATCCAGAGTTAAACCTTAATCGTAAAGTTATATTTTAAAACGTTTTGCCAATTTTCAACAGCATCTTCAGTTTATAAATTAAATAACGGATACCCTTGTCTGATTCCTTGATTTATTTAACGGATTCGTCCACTAACCTGATCACTCAACTTAACACAAACGGATATTATAATATACACTTTGTATTATCTTAAACAAATGTTTCGGGACTTTCTTTTTTAAAATTTCCCACAACTTCAAACGAGAAACTTTGTCAAAAGCTTTCGTGTAGTCGGTGAAAGCTACAAATGTCGGAATATTACATTCACTATATTTCTCTATCAGTTATTCCAATGTAAACAAATTTTTTTGTAAAAGAAATCCATAAAATCCTCTATGAAATCCATGCTGTAGCTTCTTTCCTAACTTCAGTTTCACAATTTAATTTATTCATTATTATTTTAGTATATATTTTGTATCCGGCATTGAGCAAGCATATACCTCTATAACTATTACAATTTTGTCTGTTGCATATCCTAAAAACAGGTATTACCAGAGATTCTGTACAAGTGTCCGGTATACTTTCTAGCTACCAGCAACTGAAACGGAGTGTTGTATATTTAATTACTTCCGTATCCATTTTGTCAGGCTCTGGCAGTTTTCTGATTCTGCAAATCTTTAGAGTATTACGATGGAGGTATTGAAATTTGAACAAAATTAAACAGAGAGTAGAGTGGTTTACACCATTTTTTCACTTTTTGTATGATAGAGGTAAAAATATATATATAGTAATACGATGATATTAAGTATTAATTAAGGTATTTAAAATTACAAAGTTTTGAGTCAGTGGGATATAGGTGTGAGGAGATATTCAATATTATTTCTAAAAATATGTTTGCTTCATATCTTGAAAATCCATCGGTCGAAAAAGTTGAAGTTTGGCTACATATACATATATCTGCTTTGATATGAGTTCTGACCCATTGAATTAGGTGCATTACACCTAATTACATTGAATTAGGCATTACAGTATGTTTATACTTGTGTGTGTTTGTATTTACCCTATATATTCGAATATATATACTCAAATATACATATTTTTTTGCAGCAAACTAAAATATTTCTTTAATAATTTTTACATGTTATTAATTTTGTTGAATAACACTAAACCAAATCGGGTCGACTTATTGAAGTAAATAATTATACTTTTAAGACTCCAATAAACAATGGACTGAATGAGATTACTTAAAATAGTATTGAAAATTAAACTGCATTTATTTTAATGTTGGTGACATAGCTGACATAACTTATAACTGACATAGGTAACATAACTTATTGAAAAATAGGGTTCCATTAAAAATAGGGAACCAAAAGTATTTTTAAACTCGCTTGAATTTGTTGTAATACATATAGACACAGTCTTTAGCACATGAAGTTCTATTCTGTCCCTAATGTAACTTTTTATGCTGAATTAAAAAATACAATCAAAATGTTTCCATTATGACAGATTTTGTATGATAAAATTTTTGAAATATTGGTTTTGAGTGATTCTACATGTTTTTTTACAAACACATGTTATGTATACAAAAAAAAAATTTAAATGATTTCAAACAGAGGGTGGAGTACAGTCGCCGCCAAGTAACAGTGACCTTGGAGTGGCGATGATTACTACCCAACATAAAAAAATGATCCAAGCTCTTTCCAAGAGGGGATAATCCCCCTTTACCAAATAATTTTTCCATTTTTAACAAACGAATGCAACAATTTTTAAATGAAATACAGTCGGCTATTTCTGTACTGTACATTGTAAAATGTAACAAGGGACACTAAAATATTATCTATTATTGATTAGACGAATTATTGAGATAGATGGTTATTATTTTAGATTTAATTACTTAGTGAAAAATTAATTACCCGTTCAATTCCTCAGCTCGAACGCTTTCCTTGTTGTCATCATTATCTTCAGTGTAATTGTTCCTATTACTATTATCACATAAAGAAACAATGAAAGATTCTTTCAGAGAATCAATTAACGATTCTTGATTCCATTATTCACCTTTGATTTTTTTAATCTTTTCTCAGTAAGTTTCCAGTGTTTGTCGTTTATCGAATTCATTTTATCGTCATACAGTTTCTGCAGTTCTAGGATGTTAAACATTGTGTTGTGGCTGGCAACATGTGGTTTTACCTTTGACTATATCATTTCGATTGGATTTAAAACAGGAATGTAAGATGGAAGCTATATTATATATATATCTATTTTTTTTTTTCAATTTAATTAATTTATTGTGTTTTAAGCATTTGAGACGAAACTGGAATATGATGTTTCTGTAGCCAAACAATCATGTCTTGTTTCTTGCTCGATGGCACTAAACATTTTTCAAAAAGGATAAAATAATACGGATGCTCCGTATCCTAATACCCTTTCAGTTGTCAATCCAACCTTACCCTTGTCAGTTGTCAATCTAGTGTTGTTACCCTTTTTAGTTATCAATAACTACTAAAGACTCAGGAGGAAGGTTAGAAACTAATTTTTCTTCAGCCCATTTCAAATAAGTTTTAGTATTCATGCTATCATGATAATTAGCCACTTTTTATTTGGCTGTCTAATTTAATATTGTGTTTGAAATAAACCCCATTTTACCTCCGGCGTGAATTATCAGTAAGCGTTTACTTTCATTTACTGGTAAATGAAGTCTTGCACTGCTGACTTCAGCCCATGAGTTTGCCGTTAAATAAGATGATAAAACATGATTCATCTAAGTACACGATCTCCAAGTTATATTTTCCAAAATCACTGATTGCCTGCTAATATGAAATCCTTTTCTGCCTAATATCATGTTTTTTAACAAAATTTTTCCTTTCGTTTTCTCTTTTGCGCTACTTAAAAACTAAATCTTTCGAAATTATTTTTGAATTACTTTCACTGCTGTTAAAATTAATTTTAATTTTTATTTCTTTACAGAGTTTGTTAACTGTTGGCAGCTCCATATCTTTGAGTAGAATTCATTCACAGTTCGCTTAAACTTACCTTTATCAAAATCATCTAATCCGGTAACCGGTTTGGAACGTTTCTTTCTCTTTTTAGGGGTGATAAACTAACATTCTTGCCCCTCGGATCGAAAAAGTTATATTTTTTATTTTTTTAGGCTTTGAACCAGAGTCTGGAAATGCCACAAGCAGCTGCAGTTCATTCTTCACTCTTATATATAGTAATAAAATGCTTGTAATTTATTTAATTTTATAGCTAAAGATTCTTTTGTAATGAAATCATACACGTTGTTTAGAATTTCGCGCGCCTGTCTTCGAAGTTTTTTACCTTTCACAACAGACTTAAATTCAGCCATAATTATTCGCACATAAACAAACTACTTGAAATGTTTGAACCGTTAACTACTATAATAACTTTTTACAAAATATAGTACCTGACATTAATTGACTACGTAACAGAATACACGACACACGCAAAAAGAACCGCACCGAGAGGTAGCATCACAAAACTGAAGTTTATATATATGGAAAAGCAAAAAAGACACAAACTTTAAAATAATTTTTTTTTTGTATTTGAAGAAGATGTCATTAATAAGATTTTCTTATTGCTTCCAAAATAACAGTTTTGTTATGTTTATGCTACTAAGAGATCACCACTCATCGTGTGATATTGTTTCAGAGAACAGTAGTATAGCATTGACGTGCGGGCTTATCATTAAGCACACCGTTTTACGTGGTGATTACTATAATAGCAAAAAATTATATAGGCAGTAGGTGAGTATTTATGATTCTTATAATCTTTTACTGCAGGTTATGACATCTCAGAATAAATTTTTAAGTCATGCAACTAATACACTAATATTATTAAAACTTTCGTTGTGTATGCTAGTACTGTGATTTCGTTTTGTTTCATGATTTACTTTTTCTGTTTCAAGTGTGATGTGTAAATAAATACTGCAAGGAAGTTCTTAAATGACCCGAATAACTTTTGTTACGTTTATGGAAAAGATTTAAAAAAAAACAACGAAGTTTGACTTTACTAATTAAAAAGTGTTATATTACTATATTTTTTGTGCAAAGTTGAAAATCAGTGTAGGATCTGGGCCCTTGATTGGCTGTCTGACCTGTGTGAAACATCTGATAGACCGGGCTAGGGCTATCGGCACGTGAGTTTTGTCATATCAATGGTGTGTTGTAAACCATATGTCATTTGTTGGACTTTTATTTCTTTATTACAAAGATAGAATGAATAAGTAGTAAATCTAAACACAGGATCCGAACACACAACGCAATAGCCGAATTTACCGTCTGGTATAAGGCCAGTGCCTAATGGTGAGGCCTTACTTGTGCTTCTTACTCTAACAAACACAATATTGCTCCGTAATTTGTGGAGAAAAATATTATCCTACTTTTGATTAAGATTCCACTTCCCGTGAACCTCATATTATAATACAAGGTGAATGAAATGACCTTATTCGGGATTTGAATAATTAAAGAAAGAATCCGAGCTTTTGGGATCTAGCCTAAAAATTGGAATCTTCTCCACATTGAAATTAAAGCGTGTTTCTTTCATAATCATGAGGAAGAATTTCAGTATTCATATTTTGAAGAAACAAATTTAGTGTACTAACATTTAAACAATACTTGTGCTATCATGGATGCACGAAATAATGAACATAACTCTGCAGAATAAGAGTTCATTGATTGTTTGAAAATTAGTTTAAAGGCTATACGTTTGCACGATGACAACAGATTTCCTTCTATAACGTTAGCTTATGCACTAGTATATAAGAAATACATAACAATATGAAGATCTTAATTGAAAAAATTCAGTGAAAAAAAATACTGTTGAGCTGTATATTGCAATTTAAAAGTTGCAATGGGTTTACAGCTCGGCTGTACTATACTTTCTTGCTATTGGTGCGAATGAAAGACAAGTAGGGAGGAGAGAAATTATTACACTGACGAATGACCAAAGCGCGAAACACATACCTGGAAGGAAAAGAAGAGTCTACATTCCCCACTAGTTAACTCGGAAATGATTTTCTGCTTCCTACCGATACGAAATTAGGGCTTTTCAAAAACTATGTAAGGCGATGGATAAAAATGATGCTGGTTTTATTTAAAGAAAAATTTCCTCATGTTAGTAAAGTAACACTATACTCTGCGAGTATAGTGTGTTTTTGACGGGGTTTTTTGGAGTTTTTACTTGATTTGTTGATAGGGACTTGATGGTGGATTATTGATTGATATTGTGTTAAATTTTTGTGTGATTTTGGACGAAGGATTGTGCCGTAGTTTTGATTTTTCTTATGGGAAAATTTCCCATAAGAAATACACAGGAAGGAACATTACAGTTATTGAATTGTGGTGAAATTATTCTAAGTCCTGCGGCAAAAGTCTGCAGGCTTACTAGTTGTTGTAAACAAGGTGTTTGTAATTTTACATCAGGAGTTAGGACTTAGAATATTTCTACTAAGGCTTCGACTTAGAATAATTTTGGTAATAACTGTGAATTATTTCAATTGCTGAGACTGTGTTATAAGGGGAATCCTTCTTCCGTCTGTAATTCCTGAACCCTTTACCCTAGACCCCTCCCCCCTGGGATCTATCCTGATCCCCTCCCCCTTGACCCCCACCCCCACCCCCACCCAACCACCCTCCAAATCCGACCCCGGATTTGGAGGAATACATTTTCGGCGAAGTCCTGATAAGAGTTATAGATGATGGTGACCACGTACAGAATTTCAAGAAAAAGATATCTGAAGTAGTTCCGGAAATGAGCGTTTCGAGTATAA
>JAAAKQ030053951.1:0-16143 GCA_010016005.3 Zanna intricata | reverse complement strand
AAGGTATATCTTCAGAGGATGAGATGAATGAATTGTAGCGTGTATGAAAAATGCCATGCCTGACCAGGATTTGAACCCGGGACCTTCGGATGAAAGGCTGAGACGCTACCACTCAGCCACAGAGGCCAGCAAAATGCGTTGAACTGCTCATCAGTCAAGAACCTCAAGTCAAAATAAAGGCAAAGTCAAGGCACTTATTTAAGAAATTTGATTGTTAACAGAGAAACCTTTGAAAAAATTTAAACAAATAGGGAAGTATAGAAACAATTATGAGTGTCCCAACTTTTGCGGTCTTAATGTAAACAACTAAGATTGTTTGCTGCCATAAAACTTCTGCAATAGTATGAAAATATTACAGGCAAATTTTTTTATTAATCTTTGAGAAACACCAGTGTATAAATTTTATCTCAAAATCAAAAGAAGCAAATGTGCATGGTAATCTCCACTATGGAAAGTAAAAAAAAAACCTTATCTTTATTTGGATAAAATAACATCTTTTTAAATAAGATATAATTAAAAGATACTCTTCCTTGTGTAACTATTGCTATGCACTAATCCATTATGATTTAAAGAATATTATTTAAAATTTTGATTTGTTTAAAGAGGAAGTTAATTCTGTCCTCTATTTTTTCCTAAAGGCCATTTAAGGATGTTTAGAAAGGAAAAACTGAGCAAAGATGATTAAAATGCAATGAAAAGAAACTCTTTTATGACCAAAATGATTTTTTGGTGTCAGAACAAATGAGCTGTAGTGGTAAAATCACCTCATTTAAATCAAGAAATAATATTTATTAAATTACTGTATATAATTAACCCACTAATAAAACAATATGACGAAAATCATATATTCAGATTATATTAGAATCTTAAATCTATTCTTAACTAATGATTATCAGATTATATTATATTAGAGCTTTTCAACGAAATGTCATAAATAGTACTTATTTTCATCGGTTCCAGAGTTATAGCCAAACAAAGTTTAATTAATAAAATATTTGAATCTTACCAGGGAAGGCACATCGGCTTGAATCTGACTTCATCTCCCTTTTTTCTGTATTTTTTAAATTTATTTATTAAATTTATTGATTTATTATTAATTATTAACCAGTAATTGTAAAAAGGGTTTTATAACAAATAATAATTCAGTAACAACAATAAAAAAGAAGAAATTGATAAAATATCAGAAGTTATTAGTGAAATAAAATTTTATGTACTTTTAAAAATGTGTATATGTAATTTAATAGGCATTATTACATATGTGTGTATGTAATAAATTTGATTATTAAATATTAATTGAAAATTATTATTTTTGGCTTTTCTAGTTAAGATAAAATTAACTGCAGAGTTATTGAAGAACAGACCCTTACAAGAACAACATATACACTGAGGCGTACATGCCCAGTCTTTAATAAATTGCAAAATATTCTTATCTTTTAGTTCATTACTCCTCTGATATTGTAAGAACAGTAAAATTTGAAGATGTTTACTTCATATTAAAATCATCATCATACTTACAATCGGTTGCCTAGTTTTCTTAACTAAATCCTTTATATTATAATACTGATGTTTTTCAAATGCAGCAAATAACATTTCAAGTACAACTTCTTTATCATCACGAGCCTTTTTACCTTCTGATTTCTTCTTTTCATCATACTCAATCTGAAGCAAATGTAATTGTAAAAAACTAACATCTATATAATTTTTGAAAAAAAAAAGAAAAGTTATATAGATTATAATAAAAATAAAAATGAATAATTTTTCAATATTTTTCTTTCGAATTAAACATATGTAATTTATATTAATTAACAATGATGGTTCAAGATATAATCTCACAGAGATTTTGGAAAATAAATCACAACTGCAAAAAGATGTTTAAATAAGAATACAAACCGAATTTTGAAGATATATATATATATAAATTACTTTTTCAAAATAGATAATGTATGTAATTCCTATTATCTAAATACAAGTTTTTATCTATTCATGAAATTTGTATCGCTTTAAAAATTTTTTTTTGTAATTTTTTGTAATTAGAACTTTTTATAATCATAAATAGATTGCGTGGTAAATTACAATTTAATTCACTAATTTAATTTTCCAAAACTACTAAAAAGAAAGAAAAATAACATGATAAAAAAATTAAAATGATCTTGTCAAAGAAAATTTACCTATTCTAAATTACTATATCATCTGAAGACTGTTTTGAAAAGTTGCTTTTGTTAAAAATTCGACAGTTTCTGTTGCTATTCATTAGAGGAAAAACAGTAAACATAAAAAATACATCTTAAGAGCTTTAAAATATTTAAAAACCTACCTACCTATTTTGACTTCATTGTCCAGAATATCACAAAACATATCTTACATAATATGACAAATTTTTTATTTAAACTGCATTTATAATTTGTACTACAATTCCATACTAAAAATAACATCACATATTTTAAAGTGTGTTTTTTTAAAAATAATACATATACTCAAGAACATAATGAGCAAGATAAAAACAAAAATTCAAAAACAACCTTAATCATCTACTACAGAAATTATGGTAAAGGAGATTCAAGTTTTTCACGATTCAAAATAAAGTATAAAAATGAGAACAAAATCACCAATAATAAGAAAATTAAAACTGTTATTTGTAGTCTGCATCATCTGTAAACACACTGCATTGTATGAGGGCGGTTCGATAAGTACTTAGCCTACAAAAGAAAAACAAAAATTTTGAAAAAGAGGCGATTTATTTTTCAATATAGTCTCCTTTTAGTTCGATAAACTTGACCTAGCGATACTCCAACTTCTTTAACCTGTCTGAAAAATACGTTTTCTCGAGTTCTGCAAAGTAGGCCTCCGTGGCAGCGATGACCTCCTCATTCAACTCAAATTTCTGCCCGGTGAGTGACTTTTTTAAGTTTGGAAACAAAAAGAAGTCACATGGGGCCAAATCTGGAGAATACAGAGGATGGGGCAGCAGTTTGTAGCCCAATTCGACCATGGCGAGGACAGAGGTGTGAACCAGTGTGGTGTCATGATGAAAGAGCACTTTTTTCTTCACCAAATGGGGCCATTTTTTCTGCAATTCGGTGTCGAATCGGCCTAATAATTCGGCATAGTACAGCCCTGTAAATGTTTTGCCCTTCTCCAGGTAGTCGATATAGATCACACCTTGTGAATCCCAGAAAACAGTGGCCATCACCTTTCCGTCCGATAGAACAGTCTTTGCCTTCTTCAGAGCACGTTCACCAGGGGTGAAGTCCACTGTTTCGACTGTTCGTTGGTCTCTGGTGTGTACCAGTGGATCCATGTTTTGTGGACGGTCAGGAAACAATGCAGAAACTCCCTCGGATTGCACTTAAACAGCGTCAAGCACTGCTCTGAAGTGGTCTCATGATTGCGCTTGTTGTCTGGAGTGAGCAAACGCGGCACCCTTCGCACCGAGAGCTTTCTCATGCCCAAAATTTCATGCAGGATATGACCCACAAGGTCTTTTGAGATGCCTACTGTCTCAGTTATCTTGTGCACCTTCAATTGGCGGTCTGCCAATACGAGATCGTGGATTTTTGTCATGTTATCTTGCGTGGTAGCCGTTTTCAGGGCACGTGGCCGTGGCTCATCAAAAACAGACGTGCAACCACGTTGAAACTCGTTAAACCAATTTTTGATGGTCTCCATCGAAGGAGAAGAGTCACCGTACATAGCATCCAAGCACTCTTTGATTTCGCTGCGTGATTTCCCTTCCAAAAACAAGAATCGAATCACCGACCGATATTGCTCTTTTTCCATTTTTCTAAAATTCGCGGACACGCCCGCCGTCAAAACAAAACTACGAGTCTGATATGGCTGAAATTTGGACAGTAGTCATCTACAAGAATTTATTTCACGATAGTAAACTTCTCTTCGATAATGGCGCCATCGGGCGTGAGGCTAAGTACTTATCGGACCGCCCTCGTAAAAGCAACTTTGAAAAATGTACTTTATATACAAACAAAACATTTTTTTGTTTTACTTTTAATTTATTTACTTTTCTAAATCAAAATTCTAGTGCTAATTTAAAAATGTTATAATAAAAATAAATGAGATACTTACATTATTTTTATGATCTGACACCGGTTTATAATTATGAACAATTCTATCTAACTGTTTAACTTGTCTTGTTGGTAATGATGCTTTTTTGATAGATTCAAATTTTAATTTCATATAGCAACTATCAGCTGTTTAAAACAAGATAATCAATATTAATGAAAAAATATATATACATAGTTAAAACTAATAATATAAAATTATTTAACACGGTTAAAAAAAAAAAAATGTATACATACCATGAAATTTTGATACTTGCTGCCTGACAGCTGTTGTGCTACATATCAACCATTCTAAAAGCATTTCTTCCAGTTTTCATAAAAAAAACCTCTACTTTACCTTACTTTATACAGTATTCCTTAGCAAAAATTGTTGATGTGAATATATACTGTGTGATGTCAATTGCAATACTATAAGTATTTTAAGAAAAAAATAAACCCCGACACAATAATGACATATAATCTGTAATCTTTCCTGTTATGTGAAAAAATTAGTAATAAAACAAACCAGTCTCTTTAAATGATCTGACAAACGGTAGACATATAACATAACGATAGTGAGCATTATACACAAAATAAATAAATTTTTAACTTAAAGTAAACTTAAGTTAAAAGCAACAAAATTATAATTTTCAGACATTGTTTGTGCAGAGTGTGAGTTCACTCTTATCCTACTTTTTGCAATTTGTGATAACGTATCTTACACATATTAAGTTAATTAAACACAAAGTTAAGTTTGTTCTTACACAGATTAGAGTTAATTTTTCTGTATCTTTTTTATTCCATCAAAATAAATGAACTTAAATTCACAATATAACGTAAAATATTAAATCAGCAAGCTCAGGAATTACTAGTGATATGTATAATTTCACGGAAAAAAAAAACAAATTTGGAAAATTAGCATACAATTTTGATTCAAAACTATGAAGAAAGAAAGCATCCTTTTTCTGAAGAGATACGGAAAAATAAAAAACATTTATTAAAGAAATAGTTTTTTTTTAATTTCTTTGGAAGATAAAACATTCAAGAATGAAAGTCTCGACATGGGGAAACTCAGAATTAGTAAATTAGATGATGATGAGTTGGACACTGTAGATTTCATAGCGCGATCGTTTATTTCGGTTTTTGAAAAATATATAGTTCTATTTCGCCAAAGCCCCTTTATAAGTTCATGTAATTAAACTTATGGTGATTTATCAATGGATAAGCGATTCAATAATTCATCACCATAATATCAAATTAAATAAGAAGACTTCATGATGAAGTAGCTGTAAATTTATCATTAAATAAAATATTAAATATAAATAATTTAGTACAGCGTCATTTTGCACCATGTACTTCAGAATTATTCTTATTTCAGATATATATATACTACTGTAATCATATACCATTTACTACTTCTGCATACAATTACTGTATAATAAATTAGCAGAACAAAGAACAGTGCTACAAAAAATAACAAAACTGTTATTACACTAAATGATAAAAAAAATGTAAGCTGGAGCAATTTCATTAGCAATAAGCTTCAAATTTTAAGGTGACACCTGTACCAAACAATTTAAAAAAAAAAATTAAATATAAGATAGGAATAATGAAATAAGACTGATATTGACAGCTGTATCGTAAGCAATCATGAAAAAAGATGCGCTTCAAGGAAAGCAAATGATGAAGTTTAAAACACGGTAAACAGTATTTTTAATAATACATGCGATTGCAAAAATGAAATGCTACACAGTAAAGTTAGTGTGAGATACATCGCTACAGAATTATTACCTATACGGTATAACAATAATGTTATTCATTTTTGCTGATACCCAACAGTTACTGATATGTAATGAATTTTACAGCATATGAAAAATGCCACCCTTGTCTGGGACTCAAACCTCCAGATGAACGACAGAACTGCTACCACTACGCCATGAACATTAGCATTTTTCCTTAAAAAATAATTAAGGATTTTTTTTTTTCATTATTGTTTAGTTACTTGTGAGATAGTTTTTCATATTTTACTTGTAGTTAAAAATTTATTTTTCTAATTAGGAAATTATTCATGGAATAACAGTTGCCTGCAGCTTCCTTCACTAATTTATTAAACAATTTTTATCAAGAAACTTAAGGTTATATTAATAAATTAACAATAATTATTTATTGGACTTTAAAATTAATCCTACTAATTTTAAAATATATTCCCATCTCATTACAATTCGCAATACTATTCTAATTTTAATTTAAGTGTAAATTTTAAATCGCAGAATAAATATTACAATTAATTTGACTACCGTGAATTCTCAATTTAAAGTATCATAGAAGAAACATTTCTAATACATACATGCGTATGGTAAGCACACAAATTTTAATAATCATCCTTACAAACAAACAATACAGTGGAAAAACATAGTAAGCCCGCTTTATTAAATACATAATTTCAAATAAAAATGTTTAATTTTAATCTAACAAAATAGTTTATGGTGGCAGGGATTAATATCGTAATCAAACAGGCAATGCCCTATTTTTTACTTGATGGAGCAATCCAGATAAAATTTAACACGATTATTTCTGTATTTGGAGCACTGATAACGTTTAATTTTGGTCACAATTGGTCTACAAGGTAGAGGGATATGGACTTTAAAATTCTACTAAAAGATGCCCCTTAGTTAGCTAAGATATTTTATCACTGTGTTTCATCTTATTCAAACCCCATAAAGGGTTTGTGGCTAAAAGCACTTTTTTTTTTTAATTCTGGATCTATTTTTGTACCTTATTTGGGCTTATTTTTAGCATCTTTTGTTTTTTTTTATTTTATTCCTTGATACATTCAAATTTGATTAAAAGATTTTTAAAAGATGTTGTACTATGACTTTTGATTACGAGTCACTGATGCCAATTATCTTTGGTTAAAACTATTCAAGGAAGGGAAGTTAAGTTACATTCGCTGTAGTTCTCGCACCTTAAAATCTTATTAAAAATTACATAATTTCTTACTGGTAAACTTTACTTAAATGTTCCATTTATTTTCTCCCCAAGCACCAGTTGTTCAGGATGACACAATCTGTAGCTAGAATTGTACAATTTATGCAACTCTTTACCAGCTTTTTTTTTATTCATTCAATCAAAAATTATTAAACATTATAGTTTTACACTTAAGTTATTTTTAACCCTGTAATGAATGGCAGTTATACTTCTTATTCTCTATGACTATTTCTCCCAGTTTCGGGTCAATCCATTTGAAGTTACCTAAGGGTGGTGGTTGCTTGACCAATTCAAAATCGATTGAAACAAACTTACCCGCGTGTTTCCAACATGTTTCGGGACCGTAAAACTATTTCTTTTAAATTTTTTATTTAAGCAGTTTACCCATGGCGGCCATTTCTGTTACAGTTTGCACACCTATTTTTGTGATTTTAATGATTTATGGAAAAAAATCTTAATTAAAAAAACTATTGTTGCTGGAAGGATGAAAGGCCTTACTATATACCGATGTGAATGTCCTTTGGGGCATTGGCATCGGTGGCATCTCTCAGAGGTCGGTTGATGACTGTGGTGTTATCAGACCGAGGCGAAAAGGCGACCTCCGGTAAAGCCCTTCAGGGCTAGGAACAGAGGGGGTGGTGTGACAACCGGTAATGTCACTTGGCGGGCATTATTCCCCTCAGGGGGGAACTCGAGATGGAAGGATGAAACAAAAAGTAATTTATTCATATTTTCTGAAGGTAAAATATTGGTCCAGTGGTTTATTTACCTATCTCTCTTCTTTCTATGAGAAAATTATCAATAAAGTTGAATATGAAAATTGGTGAAATTTAACTTTGGTAATTCCTTTTTTAAGAGGTAGCAGGGATGGCACACACAGTTTGAATTATTATTTTCATATATAGGTATATGTTAGTAGTTTTAACATAAATAATATTAATGGTGATATACTTACACTAAATTTATATGAAATTTTGAAAACTAATTTTTCTTTAAATTTAAATTTAAGCTTTAAATGACTCTGAAGGGGCCGGTGATAAAAATCTCAAACTTGCATAACTAAAGAGTTTCTGTAGATGTTTATAAAAGATAAGTTTATTATGTATTGCACTAGTAAAAAGTTATAACCTCCCAAAAATCATGAAAAACTCATTAAAAGTGATGCCATTTTGACTCGCTAAACAAGTGCTGTAAGGGGATTTCTTGTCTTCTTTGCACTTAAATATTTTTTTAAATTATTACTACAGTTGAAATAGACTTGTTTGAATCATTCAACTGCAGTGTTCATGTTATAACAGACGCTTGATGTCACTTCCGATCATCAGGAAAATTCATGTTGCAACAAGATCATTTATACTTGTCACATCATTTAGCTTTGTAGTTAAAGACCAGTTAGTTTGACTTAAGTCAGTGACCTGCCTGTTCATATATTTAGTGTGTTTCAAATTTCATCCTGTGTTTGGAAGTATTTTTTAAAATAAATAAGTTTTACTTATTTTAATATCAGTTAAAGTTTTACATTATTTTCAAGTAATTTTACATAAAACAAAGGAAGAACAATATTTCATAGGAATTTATGTGAATGAAGAGCATCATAAAACAGCAAATGGTACAGTGGGAAAAGAGTTCATTAAAATTTGTGAATTTAATAATGAAACCCAAGAACTTATTTTTTTACATGTTAATTCAGATGTCACTAGTTTTTGTAGATATCATGAAAAAAAGATTTCATCAAAATTCAGTTACCTGTATGGACAGTTCTGTTGTGACATTTTGCGATCTCGTAATAAAACAGTTGAGAAAAATTTAAGACAAATAACATTAGAGCCTTATTAGGGAATTAGTTAATAAGCATTCTACCAGAGTTATCAGAGTATCTGCGACTAAGGAATAAACTTGCAAAATGTTTCGTGTGGCCGTTTATGGGGCAGAGACATGGACTATTTGGTAGGGTGAGGAGAGAAGACTGGAGGCCTTTGAAATGCGGGTTTGGAGGATGAAAAAAATCAGCTGGATGGAGAGAGTTTGGAATGAGGAGGTATTCATACAGTGGCAGAAGAGAAGGCGCTTATCGAAATAAAAAAAAGAAAATGCAATCGGTTGGGACATTGGCCGAGACATGACTGCCTGCTGGTGAAGGCGTTTGAGAGATTTGTAACAGGAGGAAAGCAAAAGGTCAGAAACAAATGAAGCTGATAGATAACATAGAAAGGGAAGGAAGTTACTACAAAATGAAAAGAATGGCACAGAATCAAGCAGAATGGAGGGCGGCCATGTGAAAACCTGCCTTTGGGCAAAACACTTATTATTATTATGGCAAATCTAATCACTCACATATACCTGTACATAAAAAAATAATTCAAACTGTGTATCCCATCTCTGCCTCTTGAAAGGAACTACCAGAAGTGAAATTTCACTATTTTTCATATTCACCTTTATTGGTAATTTTCTCATATAAAGAGAGATGTAAATAAAGCACTGGATCAATACTTTACCTTGAGAAAATATGATTAAATTACTTTTTGTTTCATCCATCCCGGAATAATAATGTTTTTAGTTATGATTTTTTCCAAAAACCCTTACAATCACAAAAGTAGGTGTGCACACCAAACAAAAATGGCCACCACATGTAATCTGCTTAAATAAAAGGTTTTAAGGTTCTGAAATATATAGCAAACAACTGGGTAAGTTTCAATTCTTTTTTGAATTGGTCAAGTAACCAGCTTATGTTTTTTTGGGACACTTCAAATTGCCTGACCCTTCCATGTTTGTATGAATTTTTCAAATGTTAGGCAGATGACAATTTTTTTTTTTTTTTCAATTTTACAACCAAAACTAAAAAAACTTTGCAATTATTCTTTTTTTTGGGGAATTATGATATTCCATCTTAATTACACAAGTATTAGATGACACAACCATATGCTTACAAAAAAAAAGAAGAATTTACTTAAATCTTATCTGAAATGATATTTATGACTTTAAAAAGTAGTACTATAAAATACTATAACAGTTTATAAGCAGAGACAAAGTATTTTTTGCCTATGAAACAACTGGAACCTAGAAATGATTTCATTCAGTAATGGATATCAGTCCACACTATAAGAGTAGACAATGGTCACTGATTTCAGAGACAGTTAACGTGACAGAAGATTAAGTAGTAAGAGAACAAAATGCAATGACTACTTACCATATGGCCTACACTCCAGTTTCTGCACAACCTTACCCTCTAGACTAAGTTTTTCTGACTCAGGAACTACAGAATCAGTATTTGAATTAGCTAGAAACAAGGAAATTCATAAATGCATACATAAATAACAAACTTTAAACTAACAATAAATTTTTATTTATCAGTAATTTATTACACATTTCTATAACTGGCAGCTTTATTAAAGGGAAAGTATAGATGATATCATGACAAAAATGGGATAACAGCTTTTTTGAAATCTTTAAATTTCCAACTAATTAGTTACAAGTCCAACTAGTTCATCTAGACCGTTTGATCTCAAAGTTGGCAATAAAGCTCCCTAGTGGGTGCTGGAGGCCTTCAAGAAGGGGGGGGGGCAATAAAAGGCTCACAGAAAATTGGGGGATCAAGGATCTAGATTCAGGCGATCTAGGAAAGCAATGGCTGATTAAAAAAAAAAAAAAAAATAGGTAAAAATTAGTATGGCTGCTGAGAATTTTGGCTGCAAAAGCCAATCCCACAACAACACTGTGGATTATGGTTGATCATTCAACAATTTCCGACAGCATTACCATTGTTTTATTTGCCTCAGCTGCATGTTACCAAATGTGGCGACTTACAGCTGTTTTAAGTAAATTGGAGCTTGACAAACTCATTAAAGAACATCAGATTCATCCATCACATTTATGTAAGTGTAATTTTTCAACCGAAAGCTTTGTTTTAATTATTGTACAGTTATACTGAATACGCTACCGCTATTGTTGTTATGTAACAATGATAAAATTGTAATTTGTTTTAAAAGCAATTATAATAAAAATACTTCCAAATATATTAAAGATGCGTTTCAACTGCTCTTTAAAATGTAAGTTTCAACTCATAAACAGGATATGCCACGTATAAAAACAATAACTGCAATTGCTGTTTTTAAGAGGAACGCTTCTTATAAACAGCAATTATTATTTTTAATAGATGGAAGTTTAAAAATTTTGGGGGACGCTAGAAGAATTTTGATTCTTAGTTGGGCAATGAGTGAGTGTGTGTTTGTGTATGCGTGCACGCACTTGCTATTGTAATCAAAAGGCAAATACATTTAAATTAAATTACAGATTTACATTTTGAATAAGAATTTAATGCGAGCAATTTAGTAATATTACTATTTGTTTAGTAATATCAAAAAAATCTGTCTGTTAATGCAATTCAAAGATCTGGTTCTGACTCTTTATTTATTTCTGTATTTGGTTTTAATTCTTGTCATTGCAGAAAATGCAGAACCAAATGGTAAGATTACATTCGTCGCTGTACTTACTAAATCTGGATATTCAGTTTTCAATCCCATCCACCAATTATGAAGAGATTTTCCTTTAAATTAGAATTGTAATGTTGTTCTTTCTCTCGTGTCAAATAACTATTTTTGAGCTGCAAGTTTGGTTTCTGAAAACCTTTATTTGAGGAGGAGAGTTAAAACACTTTTAATTTTTAATTTATATTATTAATAGGTGGGAAAGTCATGCAATATTTTGCCAGTTTTTTCTGACAATTTAACTCTGTGAATTATAAACGACATATACTATTAAAACCGTACATATTACACCCGATTAATTATACAATAAAAACTCAAAGCGAAATCTTTTCTTCCAAATCTTTCACAAAATCAAGGAACTTGACTAGATAATAAGCGCAACAGATTATTTTAAAAATAAATAATAAAACAGACTGAAAAACTGCAACTAATAATAAACAATCATACGCATTTCAACTCTTTAAATTTTGAATTTTAGAGGTCGATGTTAAAAGCCAAACGAAAATCTATAATTTGGTATCCTTCATGTGATAAATCATACCTGCGATATTATCACATATAATTACATTAATATCTATAGTGAACACTGAAGAATTAATCTGTGTGTGCGAGCCTATAATGTTGTATGCCACACCTATTTGGGCTCATCGGATGGTTTATAAGTGCTGCCGTGATATCCTTTTATGGGCCCAGCGTCTCTTACTCTTGGTGGTTACAGGACAATCTCGCGAGAGGCAGTCAATGTGATAGCTGGTGTTAAGCCGTTGGACTTGCTTGCTGTTGAGCGCAAGGAATAGTATGTAGCCAAGAAAGCTGGTCTTCTGACCTTGGTCCGTTTTCGTGAAATAGAAGAGTTTTGTTATGTGGCAGGCACAATGGGATGAGTCAACTAAAGGTCGGTATACCAAGATTTGTTTCCGGAGGTAGTTAAGCTTGCGCGCTAATATATGGATATCCCCCAATCAGCACGTAACACAATTTCTTTCCAGCATAGCGCTTTCGGCATAGTTTGGCTAGGTTTCATCTTGTGGCATCAGGACTTTGCCGGGACTGTAGGATTCCGGACAGTGTTAGCCATGTGCTATACGTCTGTCCCCGGTATGAGTTTGCGCTTGATAGAGTGGTTAGGGAACTTGAGAGATTACACTTAGGCCTTGATTTAAGGGTCAATTGGAAGACCAGGGCTGAGTGGCAGCTTGTCACTGGCTTCCTGCGGACCATTGCGTCTTCCAGAGTTGCGGAAGGTGTTTAGGAGGTAGGAGCCTGGGTAGCTAGGGCTCCGGTTTGTTCAGTTAAGTGGCTGGACATAGGTGATTTGGTGATGAGCCACGGTTATTTTCTTATTGCGGAGATTACATTATGCTCTGGCAGGGCAGTGACTGCCAGAGCCACGTTTGCGCTGCTCTGCTGGAGCACCATCATGGTGAGATAATGTTAGTCTATGCAAGTAAGAGTCTAGCATACATTTGCTGAGTAGGTGGTGATATAGGCGTGGGGTTTCGTGCTTCTGCGAAATTTTTCCAGTGTGTTTTCGAGGTAGTGGTTTCGGTCACGATGTCCTACATCTTCACAGAAGGTGTCGGACACCGGCCACCAAAATCGGTTAATTGCTGATGATGTGAATGTCCCTTGGGGGATGCCGCCAATGCCAATGTGTCATGCGATGCATATGTCGTTTGACGACTGTGGTGTTATCAGACTGAGGTAAAAGACAACCTCCAGTAGAGCCCATCAGGGCCATGAACGGATGGGGTGGCTGTGGCACCGGTAACACCACTTGGCGAGCATTTTTCCCCTCGTGGGGGGGGGGGAACTCGAGATGCTCTGCTGAAGCGTTGGTAGGAATATTAGTCTTGGCATCGTTGGGGTCTGTTCATTATGTGGGTGGTGTCGGGGCTGATGTGGGTTTAGATGTGACGAGAAGAGAATGTCACGTGAACGTGGTACCTTTGGGAGGTATTTGCCTATGGTTAGACCCCTAGTGAATGTATATTGTAGGTGTAATGTTGTTATAGGTCAAAATTACATTGCTGCGAGCAGCATTTTAAGTGGGAATTTGATCTCTAATCGATTTGATTGTTACGTATATGGCATTCAAAGTCACACGGGCAGTTAGATTGATTAGAGTAGGCATGGAGTTTTGTTTTGCTTCCATGTTGCAGTTATGTAGCTATAGGGCTACATGGTAGGTCGACCAAAGCCTACGGCGAGGGTAATTGCTGCTGAGGTATTTTACTCTGATGCTACATGTCAACTGCGGCATTTGCATCAGCGGCATCCCGACCAAGGCCTGGCTGATGACTGAGATATGTAATCAGTACGAAGGTCATTCAGACCACTCTTGATAAAGCCCCTCAGGGCTATGAACAGGAGGGGTAGTGTGGCGGCTGGAATCGTCACTTGGTTGATGTCTTCCCCTACGGGGGTTGGGATGAAGAATTAATTTCAAAATGATTATTGTAAATCGCCTTACATTGATAATAATCATTGAAAACATAAATAAAATCAAATTAACAACAGATTAAAGCTTAATGAGAAAAAAGACCTAATTGTTTTTTCTATAATAATTAATACATCCTTGCTATAAAGACAATTAAAATAACAAATGTAACTGCACTCACGAGAATAATGTGAGAAAACTCCAAGCATCTGTCTAGTTACTAAAGAAACGTCTAAGCGATGATCTCGAGGTATATTTTCTTCACCAGGTTCACGTAAACATAAGACCGATTCTGAAAGATTTAATGACACTTGAGCTTTTTGGCCTGGATTTCTGTAACAGAATTTTTTTTGTGTATTTTATAATTATTATAATCAATATTATTAATCTAGAAGGCGACCACAAAATGTTTAGCTCTTCCTTCATGAAAGCTGAATATAACAAAAAAATATTAAATGTGCAAAATGAGATACATGCAGTAGATGTAATAAAAAAGTGTACCAGATCGTTTCATTTTTGGATCTACAAATAAGAATAACAAAAAAAATGTAATCATAAGATCAGAATAAGGAAACAATACAATATTTGGTACAAATGTTAGTAGTATGAAAACTTTACATTCTCCATCAGTTTCCGTGGTTCATTATTTAATCTATTTTTGTTTTAAAGCTGGAACTCCAAGGGAACCCTCCTTCTTCATATATATTTTTAACAAAATTCACTCTTTTACTAATAAATTGCTCAATAAACATGTATTCATCATCGGAAACATATGTTTATATTCTGCATCACAAATTGTAGTTTGTTATTTAAAGTAATTTTATTATAACATAAGCTGCAGATTATCTATGACATCATCATCATTACTGGATGCAATCTTATCTATCTAAAAATTAATCGGCTTGAATTCGAGCCGACTAAATATTTCATATAAAACAACAAGATACAGTAAATCTGTCAGAGAAACAGATTATTTTTGCAGATGTGTATGCACAGAATTTATTAGCGATTAACATAAATGAAATGTTACATATGAAAAATAATCATTCTTAATCAGAGAGCAATAAAAATAAATTTTTAACAACTAAAATTATCTAAAATCTAAATGACCTTTTATTGTACTCTTATATCAATTTATTTCATAATAAATATGATTTAATTACATTCTTGGATAACATATATGATGAAAAATTGATATAAACAATATGTTCCTACTGAATTTGCTATCACATTACACTGTGAATATGATAAACGTATCCGTTTCTTCTGGTAAAAAACCTTTTACAATCATAAAAGTAAAAAAAAATAAAACTTTTTGCCCAAAATACATTATCCATTAATAGTGCTTTTGATAATATAAGTAAGTCAACGGTATTTTCAATTTGTAAACATGCTGAAAAAAAATATCTGTTTCTGGTTTGTTGTTGTATATCAATACAAATGAAAATAAAAAAAAACAAGCTTTAAATGAATCTGTATTTAAACAAATGTGGAATGTTACAGATAAAAATCATATAGAATTTTCAAATTTTTAATGTTTATGAAAAATAAGGTTATGGCATCCAATAACATTTCAAGCAAACAAATATAAAGGAAACAATAAATATTAAATAATATACTGTTATTGTAATTGAAATGAAGAAATGCGTAATGATGAATGCGTTTTTAGCAGATTTGAATTTACATTGCAGCACCAAGTATGCGTTTAATGTGTTTTCTTATGGTGCAATGCAGCCAAGGAATTATAGACCTCATTCTATAAAAAATTTGAAAATAGTTTAAACATGAAACCTGTTCACATTAAAGATATCAACAAATTTGGAGTTTAAAATCACAATACCGGTATAATATCGAATATGACGATATAATAACTGGCCCAACGTTGATCTCTGCTACCCATCTCTCTCCTCAATAACTGTATTGATTTTTAAAATGTTAGGTTGAGTTTCAGCAATTTTGTTTATGCGTTAACAGTGTCAAGAAATATATTTTCATCTATTTTATTTTTTTAATTTTGTTTATGCGTTAACAGTGTCAAGAAATATATTTTCATCTATTTTATTTTTTTAACTTGAATTATGTTAAAACAAAATTGAAACAAATACGAGGGTAAGTCAATTATTATCCGCAATATAGTTATAAAATTTTATTGTAATCAAATAGGAAACTTACAAGT
>JAAAKQ030053940.1:0-16143 GCA_010016005.3 Zanna intricata | reverse complement strand
AAAAAAAAAAAAAAAAAAATCTGCTAATATTGTCAAAAATTCTCATCGGATCAAAGTACTCATTTTTGCGTTGTTATAACATGAAGTAAGGTTATATGATTCTAATGTACAGAAATTATAGTAGTCGCTAACAACGGAATTAAAGTTTTATGAAATAAAGTAGGAGATTAAACCGTAGGAATGTAATAAAACACAACAGTCACAATATGACAGAACCTCCTTTGTATAAACTTAACCTATTGTGCAATATGTCACTATAGTTATAGTAAATATTACTATGTCGTTTGTATATAGACTATAAAACAATAACAATGTTTTGTTATATTTCTTTTTAAATTGCAATAAATAAATTATATACAACATAAAAATATATATATAGCAAATTATAACTGCATACAAAATATTGATATTTCATGCAATATAACTAATGCAATATATGAGATACAGACTAGGTAACAACACTGAATCACTCTCAGAGACCACAACTTTTTAAACTGTGTATAAAAACTATGTGATTGTGAACTATTGTACTGTCATAGTACCTCCTAGTAAAGATATGCGTTTGCCTAGTTTTGATTCATGCAGCGTAAGAGACATGTTACTATGAACTATCTATGAGCCACATAGCCTCAAGTTAATGTATTTTATTTTGTTTAAAAATAGTCGTTTTTGAGAAAGATGATTAGGCACTAATTACTTCTTAATCAGTGCCTTTCTATAAAGATGGAAAATGAAATAAGAAAAAAATGTTTAATTTAGTGTTAATATTATATTAAAATTTGATTTTAAGGAAACAAAATTTGTTCTTTATACATAGCAATAAAAAATGCTGACTAGAGGCACATTGAATAATGATGGGCCTGAAAAAGGCTGTTTAATTTGTTGGTTACTGGAGTAATCAGCAGGGTAGATGTCGTAAGCTTTATTAGTCTTAATAGATTGGCTGTGAAAAGAACTATTTGGTCTGTTGGCTTCCACAGCTGAAAACAGTCATGAGTTTTAATCTTGAAGCATTCTGAAAATAAAAAACTGTTTTGGCTTGCCATCAGGTGGTTGGACTTAAAAGCCTGGTGGAGTAGTCAACATTTAAGTGGAGTAGTGGTTGAGCTTTTATACATTGATGTCTTCTCTATCTTCTTCACTTCCCATGATGTCATCAGAATTCTCTGTTGAAGGCCGTTTAACATGATGTAATCATGTTTTGTATAACTGTTGGATTATGGTAATGAGAAACTTCTAATTGGCTATGTTATTGGATGCTATTGTTTAATATATTATGTAATATATAATATATTATATATGTTACAATCATGTAATGATGTGTAATATATATGTAACATAATACATCATGTTATATAATCAAAAGAAACGGGAAGTTTATACAAGATAAATTTTAGAAAAACTGATTAATTCTTATTTTAATTTTAATTTTTATTCTATAATAAGTGAATTGTACTATTTCAAATCAACTTTTGAAGTCTTAAAATTGATTTGTGTTTTATGTGAGTATAACATGAGATACTACTCCAGTTTTAAAACTGAAACTATGTGTAAGCCAAGGGTTAGCAATATATGTATAATGTGTAAGCAAGTTTGAAGCAATATATATATTTATACATTCAAATACATATACATTCACACTTAAATAAGGCAGATTCAAAGTTACCTGGAATTGGTCTATTATTAAAAAACTGCTTACATTTAAAAGTTTTAGAGTATATTTCCTTCATAGTAGTTTCCTTTGGCAATTACAGCCAGCTTCCAATTATCTGTAATAATAATCAGAAAGAGGATCACAATTACCTAAAATCATAGAAAAATCACAGTTGATTATAATATTTGAATATAGTAATATTATATTACTATAATAAAAATAATATTTGAATAAAATAATATGCATTAAAATGACCGAATATTGTACTGCAGTACAGTATTTTCATGCAGTATTATATTAAGGTATAAGGTAAATAATAAAATAAAATACAGTACACGATACTACACTATTTCATACCTGCCATAAGAAACATTTATTAAAACTACAGTAGCTAACAAGAAAAAAAGGAAGTAGACTTTAAAAAGAAATTGTGCATTTTACTCTTTCAGATTTTTTTTTTTTTAAACAAGACGTGATTGATTGTTTAGTGGCTGAAAATACTTTCTTTTAAATCTTTTCTTTTAAGTTTTTAACTTCTTAGTTTGTATAGCATAATAATAACACATAATAAACTACTCTGCTAACATATCCACAATAAAATACAGTATAGAATTACTATATTCAAAACAAGCGCACATTTAAGTACCAAATGAATGAAGGTGTAAAACCTATAGCAGAACAATGAAAAAATTTTAAATTTTTAGTTTCATTATACAAGTCTGTCTGAAAAGTTCCAGAACTAAATTAAATAAAAATATAGATTTAAAATAAATGAATTTACTTACATCAGCCCTCTTCATTGAACCCTTCTCTAGTTATACTCTCATTGCAGCGCTGGTAGAGCCCATCAAACGCTCTGGAGAAATCATGTTGTGGGATTGCCTTCAACTGCTCAATGCAAGCCCTTTGGACGATCAGAATGTTACTGAAAAGCGGTCTTTCATCTTCAACTTGAGTTTTGGGAACAGAAAATGGTCTGCTGGAACCCAGTCAGATGAACAGGGTGGTTGGGATAAGTATGATTTGCGACGTAATAACATGTTAAAGCTATTGCCATGTGTACCGGACCATTGTCATCCAAGAGAGTTCAAATGCCCAGATCCTGGTACTCAGACCGGATTCGACAAATGTGACGCATTAGGCATTTCATTACTTCCAAATAGAATTTAGAATTCACAGTTTGACCAATTGGTACAAATACATGATGAATCAGGTTTTTTGAAGCCCTTGAAGAATGCAATCAACATCTTTTTCAGTCTTGATTTTCGCTGCTGGTTTTTGTGCTTTAGAACTTAACCAAGTTACGGATCATGCATGCAGCACCAGCTTCCTTACCTAGTTACAATTGTTTGCAAAGTTCAAGTCACTATTGGCAGTTTCAATGTAGTTGTGAGTGCAAGAAAAATGCACCTGTTTCTGTACTTCGGTCCAGAGTGTGGAACGAAACGAGAACACACCTTTCAGGGGTTAATTTTTCTGTTAGAATTGTACTTAACATGTCTTTACCAATGTTTAGCTCTTCTGCTATGATTCAAAGGGACCATAGCAGAAGAGCGCACACTTTCATAATGTTTTCATTGTGAACAGCTGTTGTCGGCCTCCCGCTCTGTTCGTCATCATCCAACGACTCTCCACCGTCTTTAAACTGCTTCCACCATGTGTATGTTGCAGTATGACATCTGGCTTCATGACCCAATGCTTGCTGCGTCAAAGAATAATATTCAACAAAAGATTTTTGAAGTCAAACACAAAATTTTATTGCACTTCTCTGTTCTATGTCACGAGCTCGCATAAGGTCACATGAACACAATGTATGCAGCCGAATATAACTTGAGACTAGAGTGATGAAACCTGATGAAGTCTATAAACACTCTCGTTAGATATTGACTACATAGTTCCTTCCTTGATTGTCCGAGAGATGGCAATGAATTGTATTGACAAAAATTTTGTTCAGTAACTTTTCAGATGTACTGTATAAGTTTCTAAAACTTTATTTTAGTTTAGGTTAAGCCACAACGTCAATAATTGAAAGTTGACTGTGCACTCTTTTGTCCAACATTTGTAAAGTTGTTGGAAACGTTCCAATAACTCATTTTAAGATAGCTTCCTTAGGTTTTTTATCACAGTGGTCGTCATCCTAATTAGTGTTCTAGTATCTTTTCTATTTTACAGCATTTTTGAAGTAAGAAAAGTAGTAAAAAAGTAGCTAGTACCAAGTTAAGAGAGTACAATGGATGCTTCAGAGTTGTTACATTGTGTCTCAATATGGTTCAAGTACTAGAAGTATGGATCAATGTACTAGTGAATGGTCATGCAAAAGAATCTTTGTTTTCCACTTTTCAGAATGTTTCTTCCTACTTTTAAATATGCTTCCTTCGTATGTACCAAGTCCTGTAAACAATGAAGGATATTTACCTACTATCTGCTTGTCAGATATCAATTCATAGAGAACAATGTCCTGTGAATAAAAAAACTAAAAAAACTTTAAACATAACTTTTCTTTTGCTCCTTGCAAAATTTTCTGTAAACAAAATTTGTGTAATTAATAAAATGATATTAATTTCCTCTCTTATTAATGGCTTTTTGTCTATTGATCATATAAAAAACGCCATTTTTCATCTACTCTTGTGAAAAAATTGCCCTAAGAAAAGTTTGATCTTGATCATTTGTAGTGTGAGATCACTTGTTAATGTCATGCGAGTTTCTTTTGGCATGACATGTCATTCTTTTGGCAAGCATGTCATGACATTGTTGTGATGCCTTCAAAAAAAAAAATAAAACTTTCCTTGTAAAAATTGCTATTTTAAACTTGAGGAGCAATTCCAGGAACTGTTTAAAATTACCTTGCATAAATACAATATAAATGCATATTTGTATATTATATACAAATTAATATGTATTCAATACTACAGTGTGTCTGTAAAATAATAGTGGAGTTTTAGATGGTTTCAATTTCAGAACAAGTATTGTAGAAAGATGAACTATACTTTAAATAAAATAAAAACACTCCAAGTTTCTTACCTATTCAGTAGATTTCAATGTGTGCTCCCTTAGTTCCCTGCAGATATCACAATGATATTCAGTCTCTTGTGATACATGGCAGAGAACATCTGGCGTGATAGAAGAAACAGATTCAGTGATCCTTTCCTTTAAATGGTCCAGATTTTGATCTTGAAATACAATTGTTTTTACATTACCTCCTAAAGTCCATCCATGGAGGTAAGATCTGGAGACAGTGAGGGCCAGGTAATCCATCCTTCTCATCAGACCCATTGCTGAGGAAATGTTTCATTAAGAAAATTATGCATGTTTGCAGCAAAAGAGTAGAGGAGCTCTGTCAAAACAGAATTCTCCAGTATTGGGGGCCCTGCATAACTTTCTAACATATCCAGAAATTTGTTTCCTGTTATTGTTTTTTCAGAAAAAAAGAAGCGGCCAATAACTCTTGTCTCATCCAATAGCACACTATACATTTACTAACTTGTTCAATAAACTTCCATGCATGTGGTAGTTCAGAATCCCATTTATGAACATTATGCTGATATGCTCACCCAGAAACATGAAATGTTCTTTCATCACTGAAAAATTGAAATTGTTTAAAAAATCAACATCCTGCTCTAACCTAAAATATGTACATCAAAATCAAATCATTTTACTTTATTGTGTAACACCTGAATTTTTTGCAGTGAAACATAATCTTATTTTTAAAACATTGTGAACAACTGTTTTAGTAATATTCAACTGTCTAGAACACTTTCACATCATTTTTTTGGGCTACGCAAGAAACGTCTTCACCACTGCTTCAATTGTTTCATGAGACACTGAAGGCTGTCCTGGACGTGTTTGCTTAGTAAGCTTCCTGTTTTTTTTTAATTGTTTGTTCCATTTCTGAATATTATTTCCATGCAGGGGGTGGGATCTTCATTATACACATGTTAGGCGTGTATTTATACCTAATACATGCAACTGGCTTAAACATAGCAAGTCGCAGCACACTGAACCTTCCTCTGTACTGCAAATATGATGATTAATGTACTTGTGCTGCTTGAATGTACTGAAAACACAATGTGCCTGCACTAGCTTTCACACATATTAATTTGGAGTGTTTCTTCTAGCACTCGTACTGTTCAAAACAACATTCAAAACAGTATCAAACATAATAAACAGTTCATCTCTCTACAATGCGTTGTTTCAAAGCTGTAACCATTTAAATAAATAATGTGTCCATATAATAATAACTATTATTATATGGACACATTATTTATTACATATTATAACCTTCATACAATATATTTTTTAAATATTAAAATATCATTTGTTAATTTATATGATTTATGTATTTTTTAATTATATTTCATAGATTTTTTATGTTATTAAATGCTATATATGTATATATAGTTTAGTTTTTTATTTGATTATTTAAAACCATATGTGAAGAATGGCCACAGAGTTTGCACATATATGTAAATACATAAATATACACTTTAATTATACAAATCTTGACACCTGGCTTTCACTACTCTTGAAAATTTTCATTATAGGTGCTCTCTTTCACTGACAAATGTATTTTTCAATACTGGAAGAAACATTATCAACTTGGTTCAAACTTGGTCAAAAACTTTATATATTCTAATTCATTAGAATATATAAAGTATTTATGTATTACGCATAAATAAATATTAGCCATTTTCAAATTAATGTAAATTTCATTCAAAGATCTTAATACTGTACTGAGAAAGAAGCCACCAATAAATAGCTTTGAAAGGCTTTTAAATAAAAATGAGGAAGATTTTATTGTAAACATAAATTTTGTGAAAAAAAAGAGATAAAGGCTACTAACAGAAAAATCATAATTAAGATTTTATCACTTGATATAATTTGATGCATTTAATGTGATGTAAATGGTATCAAAAATGTTTTGACTTCTATAGTCTCAACTTAAATTGCATAATAATATTTTAGTGAAAGAAATTTAGTCAATAAAAATCCGACAAACTTTTTAACAATGAATAATAATTTAAAGAAACATGAAATGATAAAGAAAAAAACAACTAAAGATTTAAATAAAAAGGATATAAAAAGAAAAATGTATCACTATATTATAGAAAGAGCCTAAAGAATTAAAATCAAAAAAGTGTAAAAGAAAATGGAAATATTGCAGGTTACTGGTAATTTAAGGAGTTCAAGGATGAGAGTTTCAATAGAATAAGAACATTAAAAATAAACTTAAACTGTTTTTACATGAGCAAAAAAACTTAGAGGAACCTACAGCTTTGAGATTTGATAAGTTGTTAATATCCAGGCTTGAAAGAATGAATTTCTACTGACTCACAGAAACAGACCCAGCAGACCTTTGAAGATAATGGCTTAAAACAGTGCCTAAAAAAAGATACAATTACCAGAAGTAGATCTATGTGTCCTAACAATGTGCGAAAATAAGTCAGTAGTATATGTTTAAAACTTAGAAGTAAACTAAAGGAAACTATTGGATTTGTGTAATTCCATTGGTTTAAGTGAAGCTTGGGAACACAGATATTTAGATGATTTGTTGGTTTTAAAAACTATAATATAATTCAGAAGGAACTAAAAGTAGCATATACAAATGGGCTAGTGGGAAAGGGTTAATTTGCTAATTAAAAAATCTCTAGATTATAATATTACTCACAGTAAATATTATTTATTATTAGCACAGATAGAGAGTAATTATTTCAGAATTGTAGTTGAATTGGTTTATTTTAACTTGAATAATTTTATTCAAAATTACGTTTTATTTTAATTTGAATAATTTTATTCGGCTATAGCGACTGATCACCCCATCCCTTGAATATCATTATTATTGATTTTTACTGTATCTGTAATCTTTTAACATAACATAAAATACATAAAACATCCAATCTGAAGAATTTACTGTCTTCTGTATCATTGTCTATGATTGAAAAGTAAGCATATATTACTAAAGAAAGATGTTTTTCAAAAAATTTCAAAATAGAAAAACGTATAGTGACAATCTGTAGATGGTATTATCTAAACTCAAACTGAAGTCCTGAGATAATGCCATTAAATAACCCTAACAACTAAAGAGTAATTCAACTGCAATGGTTAAAGCAGATACTCTATACTGAAAAAGTAGAATGTTCATTCACTCTCAGAAATAATAAATGTATGAAAGCACAAGACATTACATTCACTATATATATTGATAGATACAGAGTATTATGTATTCATATTCTGAATTGACAATGCAGTATAAGATATTGGCGGTGGTATGACAATACTATGTGTGGTTACAATCCTAGGGCCATGAAGAAATGTTACAATTTTCAAACTATTACAATTTTGCTTAGTTTATGTATTTATATACGATTTATTCAGATCACAAAATAATAATTAATACCTTATATTTATTTTTATTTATTTATGTGCACAGAGTTATAGAGTGACATGATGTCAACAGCATCCTAGATAGATGCCAAGACATCTGTGCACAGTCTGGCAGTCTGGCATTAACTATAAATATACTGGTAAATGTGTAATCTTGAACAGACTCAGGCCGACCACTCCTGAGACATGTTATTAATTGAAACCCAACCACCAAAGAATACCAGTATCCATAGTCTAGTACTCAAATTCATATAAAAGCAATTGCTTTTACAAGGATTTGAACTTTAGAACTCTTGACTTCGAAAATCAGCTGACTTTGTGATGATGAGTTTAACCAGTAGACTAATTCAGTGGGTTAACACATTTATAAAAGAATGATAGGATTGCTATTTTTTAAATAATAAAAACAACTGCTAAAGCATTTTTTTGAAAAACCAAAGAAGAGCAAGACACTGAACACGCTTCCCTTTGAGGGATCCTGGTGTTCAATATTTTGAAATGAAGACCATATTTTTTGTGTTTATCATTGAAAGACAAAATTTTGTGAGTTTATGCTTTTTAAGATATGACTCCAGTCAACAGTAGCCACCTTCTGATTCTGTAATTAATAAGATTTTCATAAGCAAGAAGTGTAGAATTGGGTCAAATATTTTATTAAGGTTGTAAAAAAATAGAAAAGTGATTTTATTTTGTCCATGTTGTTTAAAATATTCTCTAGAAATTGAGAAATCATTGTTAAAAAAAAGATTCCTAAATTATTTAAAACCATGATGAGTTACAATTTTATTTTTCAGGAAAATTTAAATCTGTTTGTATAACTTTCTAAAATAATTTAGGAAATAACAGAACTGGACTAATTTTTTTTTTTTTAGTAAGTTCAGAGCCATTATTTTGGAAGGGAATAAGAATGGAAGATTAAAACATACATAAATAAATATATTTAATATTTTTAATGTTAATAATGTTCAAAATATCTTTCTTTTCACTAAATTTCACTGTAATTTTGAAAATAGTTATCAATAATTTGATTAAAAATAAAATATACTTATCTTGAATTCTAATATAGAATTAGTGAGGTTTAAATCGGCATTTTAGTTAAGCCGATTGTAATTGTTTGTCTGTGTATCAAATGATACGGTGTAAATGCTTTTGTTTTTGTAAATTTTTTAGTTTACAAAGCCCGTTTGAATTGCCAATTTTCTCAGGTTTAATCATTATCTACTTCCCGCTTCTCATCGAGAAGTGTCGGAAGTAACAAGTACATAATGCACCACAGAAAGTCTGAAAATTATAATCGGTTAACTGAAATTAATTTGATTTTATATAAAAGTATGATTCATCTGTTTATATGAATTCATACAAATATAAAATATTTTTATAATATTTATGAAGTTCATATAACTATAGTAAAAGTTATAATTTTATATTTATAAAATTATTTTCTAAAATATTAATGTATGTATTTAATTTTCTATTTGTCAATAAGTTTACCACGAAAAATTTATTTGTCGAAAAATACTTCGCTGTAAAAAATTGCAAGTGGTATACTATAATTTTTACTTTCATAATATATTTCCACTTCTACTAATATTTGTATTAACAAACTTCTGTTTTAAGTTGGCTACGCGTGAAACGACGGTCTTATTTCGCCATTACGTGTTTCTGAAGAGGTACTAGCGATTTTTTTTCTCTTTTTGCAATGGGTCACCAAAATATCTGGTATTCTCACCCAAGGAAATATGGTCAAGGCTCACGTTCATGGTAATTTCTATTAATTTATTTTTACATATTTAGTTACATATTAATTTATTTTTACATATTAATTAAAGATTTAATTATTGAGGTTCTAGCTTGCAACGTGGTTGGTTTTGCATTTTCGTTTTTTTGAACATGTAATTACTGCCTCAGGAATAGATTCTTAATGGAATTAATTTGAGACTTTATTAACAGAACTGCACAGTTGTTTGTGGTTGTTTCATCGTACCTAACATGCATGAAAATATCAGAAAATTTAGATTTCGATTCGTGAAACGAGCATTTTTCTCTCTACACGTGTGTTGCATATTCGAGTTTTACTATAAGAAAAAGTAAATTGTGGTAACGTGTTTGATAGTTACTCCACTGATTTCTGTTTTACTTTATTAAGGGAGAGATGGGATATTGTATATGTATGTTATTTCTAATAGGGCTGCATTAATTGATAAAATAGCTTATTTTGATTATATAAATGCACACATTGGCCTTTCTGCTGGATGCGATTGTTGTTAAATTGTAATTTTGTTAAATTTTTTTTACCAATAAATTTCAAGAAGAAAAATTATCCCTAATTCAATCAGCCAGCTGGCTTTCTTAAATTTCTTTATTTACATATAGGAAGATTTTCTCTTATTATTTTAATGTAAGTTATACTTTTTAAGTACTTAATGTTTTGTAAAATTGATTGTTTTGTAAGATTGATGTATTTTTGTTTCTGTTTCCAATTGCATAGTGTGAGTATGTGGTAATAATGAAACAGTGTGTTCAAATTTACCTGGTGATGCAAAATATTTGTATTATTTTGTTAAGAATTAAATGTGGATGATTGTTCACTGTAGAATTTGATCATTAAACCAGGGATATTGTTATTGTTCTGATAAGTATTAATTGTAATTTGCAATTTTTTTATAGTCTTATATTTATTTTGTTGGGCCACCACAACTATGGCAAAGATTTAATTTTGATCCTTTTCTTTTTTCTTATTTCTTGGATGTGTCAGAATAGTTAGGTTTTTATATTATTTCAAGATTACTTAAATTGCAAGGAAATGATTGGGAGGCTTTGGATTATTTTCATTGTACTATAATTTGTTAGTGGTTTTTTCATGTTAATGCAATTATTATTTTAATTTATTTATTAATTTTTCTATGTCACTTATTGTAAATTTTGTTTAAAATATTTCTTATATACGTCTATTAAAAAAGAAAAGGTATTTTTCCAGAAGATGCCTGCAGCTGATCTTTAATTTGTTGCAGTTAATTAGTTGTTAGATGGCGCCTCTGAAAGAGGAAAATTAACCAAACCTAACATATGCTTGCTTTGCTTACTAACCTTTACTAAGTGAGCGTGGATGAGTTTGATTAGATTATATTTATTTTTTTAGATATTTATATATATTTAATTATTATATAAAGTTGTTGTACAATGCAAATTCAATTTACGTGGGTGTTATGTTCAAGAAAAATTCCGCGTATAATGAATTCACATAAATTGAGATTAACATTTATGCAGAAATACAGGTTAGGTTTCTTGTTAAGTTATATGGTAAATGATTTATATAAATTACTGTACTAAAGAATAACTGTACTCTATTTTACTATTACTTTATTATTACAGTATCATTGTATTATTTTAATGGTATAACAGTACAATTTATGTATTTAAAAAGGAAAAATATGTTCCATTTATTTATTTTCTCCTTTCATTGATACCATCAAACTACTAACTACAGCGACTAACAGACTTGTCGCAGATCAGCTGAGGGTATCTTCTTGAAAAGTAACCAAAGAAAGTAGTGATTATGCTATCCAAAATTATCTTAAAATAGAAACATCTGTATATTTCTTATTTGATTTTATGCAAGTTTTTATGTAATTTTCATTATCAACACGTTAACGCCTACATACTTTTTCTTTTTATACTAGAAAAATGTTTTATGTTACATTCTTTTCATCAGTTGTACTTTTTTCAAAAATGTGGCTGTAATAGTTTATTTATTACAAATATAGTTAATGTATTTTAGTTGGTTTTTAAAAAAAAAACTAGTTGACACATCCATCCTATAATAAAAAGGGTTACTATGTTCTGCACGAAGTGTCCCCAATAAACCACATTTCTGTTTATCATTTTTTAATGAGGTACACTAAATCTAACTTAGACATAAGATTATTCTCTTAGTCAATAGTCTTACTCACGATTTAATTCTTATTGATTTTAGTTTTTTCTGATTTTGTAACTGTTTAATGATTGCGATAAATTTTCACTGGAAAAATCCAATAAGTCCATCTAGATTTAAATTTTTAACAATTTAGTTTTTTGTCTTATTTTTTAAGTTTTATTATCATTTTAATAATTATTCAAAAAAATATAATAAAAAGTGATGAAGAGAAAATATAAACACTATTGTTTGAATTCAGGCCTTTTCCAGAATGATCTACTCATTCGTTAAGTCTGATTGATGCCTGTAACAGATGAAGATTTATAAACATTCCCTAGAGCCGATAAAACCAAGCCTGTGTTGTTTTTATTAGAACGCAGTGAATGAAATCACTGAAATTTGGATATGAAAATTTTAAATGAAAGGATATTTGGTACATTAGTGTGTCAAAATGCCTATGAAAAAAATATATATTGGCACACAGGTGTACTGAAGTAATGCATACAAAACTATTAGTGCGGTACACATGAGGGTGTGTTAAACATATGTGAGGGTGTGTTAAACGTCTTAAACATATATTTGAACAATACAGAGCATAATTATTGATACATTACAATAAAATATAATGTAAATTATACACACAATTTATTTTTAGTTAAAAAATTAGAATCTTTATTTACTGTTTGTAGTAGTTAGGTATTTGACCAATTTCCTTACTTTTTAAGTTGTTAGTTGTAATAATATGTTGCTAATTTCTTTGTCCATCTTATATTAATTTCTTTCTGTTAATTTATTTTGATTAAATTATTGATTAATTTTTTATTGAGCAATTTGATTAATTTGATTTTTATTGGAGGATTTTTTATTGATCAATGGTTATGCAAGGAAAATGTAAGTGGGTTTTTGTATACATGGTTACAAGTGTATTATGGTTTGTTGTATACTGATAATTCAGCTAGCTAATGTGAGACATATGGGCCATAGATATATCTATGGTTTGATACATAATTTACAGTATTCTAAGTACTGTAGTTGATAATTATAATATAGATCTTGATGATAATGATTGCAATATTTAATAATATTGACTTAATTTTTACCTTATGTTTCTTTTTAGCCGAGCATGTGCCAATGGTCATGGTTTAATTAGGAAGTATGGACTTAATTTATGTCGTCAGTGCTTCAGAGAATATGCAGCAGAGATAGGTTTTAAAAAGGTGATTTTTACCAGTAATATGTTTATTATATATTGGTTACTTATTTATTTTTAATTATCTTTTAGCTTATTTAATGAAGAAGTTTTGGTTACCTTAAAAGAAATGCAAAGTCATTTTATATCACATTTTCTTAAAGAAAGAAATGTGATTTATTTCTGTCTATAGAATTTTATTTTTGGTTTCCTTTTGGAATTTGCATAAGTAGGATGCAGTAACATTGTACACATAATTGTTTTAAAAAAAGTCCTTAAAGCTTCAATATTTAGGCTCTATCATAACTATGACATCTTGGAGTAATTACACACTTTGTGTGAATGTGAATAGCACAATTGGGAGTTTTCTTATAACCTACATCAAAGGTCTTAGGGTATTATTTGTTTGTAAACACAAATAAATATTTTATGTTTTTAAATTATTATAATTGGACAGTCTATTTCACAAAGTAATATTAGTTTAAGTTTAAGTACACAGCATCAAATTACAGTTAAAAATAATTCAAAATTAATGGAATGACTTTAAAAAGTGTTTCTGTTGAACGAGACACACATTTTACACCACAATGTGTGTCATATATTTTTCACTATAATGTAATTTGCCAGTAAAAATGTAGAATATATAAGTATAAAGAATTAAAAATAACATGCATACCTTACTACTGAAAATATTAATTTTTCACGTTTAAGGTAACTTACTACATAATGAGTAAAAATGAAAAAAAAAAAAAAAATTACTAAAAGGATTAATCTATTAATTTTTTTTGGTTGATGAATTACACAGAAGCTTACAAAAAGAAGCTTGTATGTGAATACACATATACTTCAAAGTGTCTACCTGTGAAATTGAAACTTTTTGAAGCAGTTTGATGGTTTAAATGTAAATATATATGACACTTTTTTCACAATAGATGCGGATTTGGCTTGTACACTGTTTTAGCCAACAGGTACATGGAGCCTTTAGATTATCATTCAATGGCCAGTGATGTAACCCTTCGTAACGTTTGTCAGCAAATTGCATTAGTGAAGGTGTGTAAATATTATTGTTACTCCCAGTTCTGGGAATGTTGTTTACATCGTCATTGTCTAAAGTTTATTGAAATTGCCTTTTCCTTGGTCCGTGAATTAAGTATTCAGATATTGCTAAATGAAAAAGCAAGAAATCTAGAACCAGTTTTTTAGGGAATGAATTTTTTTGCATTCAAAGTGGTATTCCATCTAGCTATTAACAGTAGCTAGAAAAAGGTGTAGCACATAGCACAACTTTTTTAAAGGCCATTTTCTAGTTTTTATAAAATACTGGTAATATTCCGAGCTGATCATCCCCCTCATATTTCCATTTTACTTATTAATTATATTAGGGCATGGAACAGTAATGTGCTCTTAGGTGATATTATTCCACCTCTGGACTTTCTGCACAGATTTTGAACCATGGGCAGTGGGTGCCATTAGTACAGCTTCGACTATCTTTCCACTTTGTCAGTCTAATTTGTCCATTTTGTAAAATTTCTTCGTACTCCCCTCTCTTCATCATATTATCTTTGTTAAAAATATAGCCTTAATATCTATATAGCATAAAGGGGTCCCTGTACCATAAATATCTGATTCAGAAAGCTTGTCCAGTAGCTGGGATTATCATGAAATATTTGTCAAAATATATTGACAAAATTTTGATTAATTTTAAAGCAACTGCCAGTCCTAAACTAAGGTATCTATTTGTGAAAGGAGTGGTTGGTCCTTGATAAATCACAAAGTCAAGGACCATGCCATGTGAAGTACAAATTAAAAAAATCTTTCATTCTAATAGCCTAGTATTTTTTTTTTACAAACTGGCTGACTTTAGCTCAGTTTGCCAGATAATTGGATCATTTATTCATATACAGAGCAACATGAGTTTTTAGGGCGGGATATTTCCAAGCATCATTTTCTCACAAAGTGTATAATAGGTTGCACTTTCCACTATTAGTAGTTTTTATTTCATCAGAAACTTAAAATATCAACTACATGAAAATTAACTCTAAGCAAATAAAATCTGCCACGTGGGTTCGTATCTGCAACAAGGATACCTAGCTTGCCAATATATATGTATTTGCAGTTAGTACTGGACTGTGCAGGTAGTAACTAGTTATTCAATTCTTCAGGGAAGTAACATTCAAAGTATGCCACTGGAGTAAGGACCTCCTGACAAAAAAATTAACTGAAGTTGTAATTTTGCAGTACGAAGGTTCTACGTTAAGTAAAATACATTGTATGTAGCCCTATACACTTAATTTAAATAAAGGTGAAGAATAATAACTTACCACTGGATCTTGTGAAGCATGTGGAACATGCTTGTTAAAGACTGCTTTTGACCCAGAAGATCTGACTGAGGTAGTTTGTCTGTTTACCGATACGTGCTCCTTTCCTAGTCTTCTGTATCCAACTCAGCTGCTGCTGCTTCCTGGAGAAAGATTGGATCTGGTACATCTTCATCATCGAATCGCTCTCTTCCAAATCAAATTTTCCAGAATGGAGATAATTGCATCTTCATCATTGTAAAGATTTTGCTGCCTTTCCGGAAAACAAAAGAAAATACAGAAATAAAGTACAGTGTGAAATATTTATTTGCATCAAAAAAGTTATATATTACAAAATATTTTAGAAATAACAGGCAATGTAAATTTCAAATAAATTAAATAATGAACAAACTATTCTCCTAAAGTAATTAATTAAATTTCAATCATTTCAAATTTGACTTATACCTAACATGTAAATCTTTTTTGTTGCAAAGTTGCATAAGAAAATATTACATCTGTTTCCTCCATTTAACATTCTTTTTAAAAAATTATCAATTAAATGAGTATTTTTTTTGTAGAATGATATTTCAATGAATGATGTAAAAATTGTGACATACCAGGTGGGCTGAAATGTTCGTAGGCTGACACATAGATGGCGCTACTAGTATTAAATCCATATGATTTTTAGTTAGCCCTAACCTTCAAAAGA
>JAAAKQ030053928.1:0-35079 GCA_010016005.3 Zanna intricata | reverse complement strand
AAAATGGTAAAAACCGCAAAAAATCGAAGACGAAAATTGTTTATTGTTTATTGGAAACAATAAACAATATTGTCCAATGTTTAATGAAAACTTTTTTCTTATTTTTAGATATAGAATCCGTTTCCGAGAAATTTCCGTGCAGTTTTGATACACTCTGTATATATATATATATATATATATATATATATAAAATAAAGTATTAAAATCATGTATAAACGGATAAATAAATAGTAGTCGCTAGAATAGAGGTAAGAAATTAAATTGAAGGGGAAAGAAAAATAAAAATAGAACTAAAAAGGGGGCAAGGAGTAACTTACAGCGGTATCCGAAGAAGGGAGAGAACAAGAAAGCCATGACGGTAGAGAAGTAGAGAAGGATGAAGCAGAAGAAAAAGAAGTAGAAGGAACAGGAAAAGTAAAAGAAGAAGAGAGAAAACTACAGCTCGCCGAGTAGACCCCGAGGGCCGTATTAAATGCCGGCATCAAACAATAATTTAAATAATTTATGCATAATTCGAAGGAGTATCTGGTTCATTTTTATTCTTAACTTGTGAAACGTTGTATGGTATGTGATAGAGCTTTGTGATAAACCGGCTTCGATGTCCGTCGCTATTATCCCGGCCTAGCTATCTAGTCCCTCCTAGCCCGGGGGGAGGTGCTTTTGTTACGTGAAATAAAACATAAAACCGGCCAGAAAGGTACAATAACTAATTCGATCGCTGCACCGAGAAAAAATCTTAAATTCCTCCTTGGAGTCGATCGATGTCGAGAAAAAATTAAAAAAAAATTACACGACCGATAACCGATCCGACGGAGGAATACGGTAACCGATGTTAATAACTGGTAACATGCTTGTATAATGTCCAATTTTTATTTTTTTGACAAGAAAATATGACATAAAACATACAGAAAAGGAATAAGGATAATATAAGATTATTAATAATGATAATAACAAAAAAATGAAATTCTGATTCAAAGTAATTTTTATATGAAACTAACACGAGACCTGTACTGCATTTCTATTTATAAAGAATTGAGGCAAATAAATAATAAATCGGATCGATATGTAATTTAATAATGTTCAAAAATTTTAGGATGTTCGTCTCAAGTATTGCAAGAAAATATTTAAATTAGTCTTTAATATATGAGACGGAGAATATAATTTTTTATTTTTTACAATGTGCAACATTACGTCTTTTTGGAGTATGATAACTAGATGTGCGATAGAAATTGTGAAAATAGTTATGCGTCATTAATAAATCTACTAAAGTGAAGGCACTGCTGTAAACAGTTTACATAACTATCGAAATGGCAATGTCTAAAGGTGACAGTCTTATACTCGTGATTTTTTTAAATCCTACGGTACATTACATGATTACGTCATGTAATCTACTATGTATAGGTAGCATTTATTCGTTTAATATAGTGTTTTATAAAAATTCAGATCGTTCAAACTTACTGAAACACCAACACGTTTTTATAAGCTGTAAGTAAAATTTAATAAATAAAAAATAGACTTCTGAATAAAAAATACTGGAATAAAAAAATAATATTTACAATTCATTTTACTCTTTAAAAAAGAGTAAATTAAAAAACCTAAAAAATTGTTTAAACCTAAAATAATCGACCAGAAATTGTACAAGACTACATTCAGATTCGTACAAATCATCCTCATTCATCCTCTTAAGTAATACCTTACGGTAGTTCCCGAAGGCTAAACAGATAAAGAGAGAGAAACCTAAAATAATGCCGGCCTCTTTGGCGCGAGTGGTAGCTTCTTGGCCTTTCAACCGGAGGTCCCGGGTTTGAATCCCGGTCAGGCATGGCATTTTCACCCACGCTACACGTCATTCATCTTCATCTGATGTAATACTTAACTGCAGTTCTGGAGGTTGGGAAAAAAACCAAAAAAAAAACTATAAAAAAAACCTAAAATAATAGTTGTTTTAATTTTTAAACCTAAAACCTTTTTTATTTATACATGTATTTTTTTTCTTTATTATGTATGTACTTTTACTAGGTGATGAAAAAGAAAGTACACAGTTCCCGAACATATTTTCTGTCGGTATCTATCGGTGAATCCCCTTTAAAATTTCAGGAAAATTATCCTTAAATTTTCAATATTTCTTTTTAATTATCTTCTTTTTTTCAAGATAATATGAGATTTACAACTTATAATACAGTTTGATTAGTTTTAGTTTTTTCATAGTTGTAATGAATATTAGAGGGTAATAAAAATGTCACTTGCGCGCGGAGCTGCATTTCCAATTCCCTGGATAGAAATTTAGAAATAAAGGATTCAGGAGAAATAAAGAAACGAAAAATGTATAGTATAGAGATTGAGAATAAAGTAAATTAATGAATAAAAAAAAAGAGACTTTTTTTTCTGAGAAAAATTCAAAATACGTAAATTTTACTTATCGATACAATATTATTTGGAGTTTCCTGAGACTGCGTTATCTTTTAGTTAATATGACAAAGAGCATCTTGTAGAATGAAAATATGTATTCTATACTAAGTGAAATGGGCAAAAGGTTGAAAATTTTTATGTTTTGAAACACCGAACGACAGCAGCACGTTAAAGAAACGACACGCTAAAAAATGTTGTAATGTTACTCTGCTAACAGATCATGATGGGAATACGATATTACAGACGTCAGCTAATACTCATGTTCACGATCTCCGTGAAATATTATCTCAGGATTTTACGTGCGATAACGTTAAACGAAAAACGCTTGAGAATATCTCATCAGGACCCTCAAAGCCGGTTTGAATTTAAGATTTAATTTCAAAAATTTAAGATGCATCCGGTTTTGTTCACGACATATAGACTCTTATCAACTTACAATATGCACGTTGTAATGCGTGTAAGGATAGAAGGGCTATCATCCACCCTCGCTAAAGAACACTGCGGACCCGCAATACGCTTTAGAAAATTATATATAAATACTATGGAAGAATGTAATCTGTTACCGATCAACGACAAAAACATGATCATCATTACTTTTTACTAAAGTGAATCTTTGATTTATGTAAAAGGAAACGAGTGTTCATGGAAGGTACATTTTGTCATTGTACATAATACTTTTTGTAACTTTTAACAATTCGCGAAGTTGAAGGAAGAAACTATATATCTTTAATATACTGCCTGCTTTTTAGCAAATAATTGTTAAAAAATTACAATCGGTTTCATTATTACAAATGCGTTTAACTTAATTACTTTATCCGAGTGAAGCTGTTTGAAATAAGTGTCCATAATGCTATCCGTGCAACGTGGATTAGAATACAAGCAACAAGAAACCATTTCCACCTAATACAAATTCGGTACAAAAAAAAAATACTAATATTTTAAAAATATTAGTTAATATTTTTTAATTATTTAAAAATCAATAAAATTCATTCGCACCCAAACGTTGGGCAGTAGCAAAAGAGAAGTACAATTTTTTTTTCGTTTTGTAAGATGTATATAAAAAATAACAAATGTATATAAAAATATGAATTCAAAAAGGGGTTCGGAGCTGTGTGATGCTTAAGTATACTTTTTTGGCCTCTATCTGAAGTTAAAAATGTGTTCATTGAGGATCTTACATATATTCAACTTTTTATGATGATCTCCTTAAGAAATATGCTGATATGATCTTTTCCACCGACTGTGTGGACTTCCTACAGCCTAATATCGGACAAGACCAGAAATTTAAATAAAAAATTCGAATAATTCCATAGAAAATTCAACGAATACTTTAACAGATAGGATTCAAATATGTTTGTTTTTAGCAAACTACAAAAATATTTCTTATAAAGGTATTCTTATGGATACCTAGCTGAAATACACCAGGTTTCAGAAGAAAACAAGTTCCCTTACAGGAATACAAGTTAATAATATTATGCAGAAAGAAGAATATTTCATTCTTTCTAGAATTATAATATATCGTGTAAGTTTTATACTTTTCTTTTAAGACTCCGAGCGTAACTTACCTTTTAATCTTATTGTAGGAGTGCAACTAGGTCATCATCCCTATATGTCAAATTTCACGATTCGTTCAATTCGCCTTCACCGGTATTAGCGCTGTCTTACAAATGCTGAATGAATTCGTCTAATAAAATGTGTTTGAAAGATACTTAACGGATTTAGAAAATTCTGAGTAAGGTTAAATAAAGATAATCGGACTGTAATTATATGATTTAGATACAGAAAAAACAGTCGAATCTTGTTTTCGGGTAATCGTACCATCGTTAGTCGCGTGATAGTAAACTAAATAATGATATAAAATACTGTTATTCAACCCGTTATTCGTTATTCTTTTTTGGTTTCATAATATAGTTTCGCTTTGAAGAATCTTAATTGTTCGCTGATCTTTGCCTTATTATTATTAAATACACCTACTTATTGTATATCGTTCGTCAGAAATGTATTATGTCTCGAGATTACTTCAGAAAGAGAGAAAAGCTTTTAAATGAAAAAACGATGTCATATTTTCCTTCGATTTTGGTATGATTCATACGGACATTTGATGTCCGTTGCATTCGATTTTTTTTGTACTACAGGTTATCTCTAAAGTAAAGACTCTTTCACTGTAAAAGAACTTTATTCTGAAAAAGTTAAAAATACTATTTATTCTTCTTAAACTTCATACCTTATACTACTTCTCTATATAATCGCCACATGAATTAAGACATTTATCATAACGGTACACCAGCTTCAATATACCCTCGTCGTATTCTTCAGCCACTAGTCCATTTAACCATTGATTAACAGTATTTTTAAGTTCATCGTTACCCACGAATTGATTACCACTCAAAAATTCTTCCAATTTCCCCAAAAAATGGTAATAGAAAGGAGCTAACTCCGGATTATATGGTGGGTGATCGTAAATTTCCGATCCAAATACGCAATAAATCACATGACAGACCCAACATGTGGACGTGCATTATTGTGTAGCAGTATGACGCCGTCGGTCAGCCGCCCACGATGCCGATTTTGAATGGCGCATCGTAACATTCTGCATTTATAGTCGTTCCTCGTGGCATGATATCAATCTGTAGTATCCAAACCGATTCCAAATAAATGTGGTCATCGGTGGGCCGCAGTCAACTGATTCCAAGTAGTTCTAGCCACAGCCATGGCTTTGGCTTAACCTTTGTTGATCTGGTTAGTGATTGAGGATGACGCGAATCACTTGACTGCCGTTTTCTCTGAAGCATATAATACGAAATACATGTTTCATCACTGGTAACAGTTGAATTATAGAACTCACACATTTCATTCATCCGTGTTTAGCGCATTAAAAATTCCGAAGTAGATTTTGTGACGTTCCATTAAGACGTTCGGCACCCGACGTGCACAAACCTTTCTGAAGACTAAATAATCATAACAATGCAGCCGTCAACAGCTCTTGAAAAATCAGAAAAAAGAAAGGCCAGGTCGGAAATCGTTATGCAACGATCTTTTCTGATTTCATCATCGACGCGTTTCTAGAAGTCCTCTGTGATTATCGAGGGTCTCCTTGAACTTTCTTCATCATGCACATTAATTTTGTTATTTCTAAACCTTTCAGACATTTTCGGACTTTTCTTTCAGTCATTACATTATTACCGTACATAGCAACCAACTTCCTATTAATTTCAGCCAGTTTAACGTTCTGATGGTTTAGAAATGTATGACTTCACGTATTCCACAGTCGGCGACAACAGCGATTTTTCTGTTCATTTTATAACGTAATAACTCACACGTTATTACAACGCGACAAAGACACGTCGCGTTGTAATATCTTTGATGTTTCCACCACAGCTGTCGCGTCGTAATATCAAAGATATTACAACGCGACAGCTTACAGACAACAATGCAGTGTGTACATTACTAGCCTTTGTCAGAAACGTATTACGTCTCGAGATTAACTCAGAAAGAGAGAAAAGCTTTTAACATGATGCAAAAACAATCTGTCATATTTTCCTTCGATATTGATATGATTCACGAATTCCTGTATGTAATAATAAATCAAAATTCTAATATTTCTATGGACTTATATTGTTAAATGCAGCCTTCCTTAAAAAAGAAAAAAAAATGATATATACTTTCACAGGTATTGAACCAGCTGAAAGTTCTAATTTTCATGTGACATAACATAATAATCCGGTTTGTGATAAGAGGTCCTCATTATGCATTTTCTATTTCAAATAAATTACCTAACGATCTAAAAGATCTTCCGACCGATTTATTTAAAATTAAATCAAAATTTTTTGTAAACATTTCTCTTTTATGTTTAATCCTCAAGATTAAAAGTTTTCTATATTTTTCCTGGATCATTTTAAACAATATCGACGCAGATGTTTTTATTTCTGAAATTACATTCCTGCCTTTATTTTTATAACGTATTTTACGGTTCAAATAAAGGTATTTATTTACTTATTAACGAAGTATTTTACACAATAATACGCTATAATTTTCCTTACATTTCTAATCTTTATTAGATTTAATTATATTAAAAATTTATTTACTGTTGTACATTATTATTAAAATTTTAACTTAATAAATAATAATAACAACCTAATTATTCCAAATTTATATGATACAAAAAATAAGATACAAAATTTAGATTGTATTCAAATCTAGTAATCATTTTAATGGCTGATTTTAAACTTTACAATGACCGTTAAAAATAGTATATTAAACGCTTACCCGTGAGACGGACGAAGAAGTGAGTCGTGTAGCAGCAGGGTATCTGTTTTCCGATAAAATCATGCGCTATCGGTTAACGATTGACAGATAGGCCGGCAAAAAATTTACATACAATTCTACGAATTACCGATTAAGTGTGCTCGTAACACGTTTATTACTGATTTATAAATGTACGGTTAAAATCCTTAGTTTAAGGGATGAGTACTGGACGTACACGTTCGATTACAAAGGTTCACACGCGTGCTTCTGAACGCGATAACATATATTAATAGCGAACAAGAATTTAGAAAAATAAAAAAAATGAATCCGACAGTAAATCTTACTTTTAATTCTTAAATAATAATTTATTATCGTAGTTTAATAAACATAATTTATCGGATGTAAAAGAAGAAAACCTAATAGAACGGCCTGTTCTGCGTGTTTGTCAAAAGTAATGCGTATAATATTTGTGAACTATGGACCCTCTTTTAAATTCGTTTCGTGTTGAATCGATTGTATTTAATATCGGCCGGTACTACACGGAGTGTCGCTGAACGGCCTTCGACATCGGCAAGGACCTAAACTGAAGAATAAGAAGAGGTGGTCGTTCCCAGACATCGTGTAAATGTACTAGTGTACGTGCGTGCATGTGTGTACGCGCACATGTGTGCGTGTCTGTCTATGACCGATCGATCCGTACGTTCGTGGAATGTCCAGTTGTGGAACGGTCAGTCGCTCGGTGGTACCGGCAATGCGCATCGCATCCTGCATGCTTGATAAGCAACGAGGCAGAGACATAAGCGGTACAGACACCACACACACACACACACACACACAGACACACACAATATTGTATATACCTACACCGCATAATGTATATACTATACGTACTTTGGAAACAGCACATAACATTGAGGGTGAGCCGAAGTCTTGAGAACATTCCTCGACATTTCCTTACGGCCGGACTACCGTACTTCGATTATTATCAATTTGTTCAACACAACAGCCGTTCGCGCATAAGCATAAACGAATAAAAAAAATAAATAATAATTGCACGTGAATTACACAAAAAATAACATTCACTTAATCGTTTATGTTGTAAATACTTTACGTTGTAAGTTTGCTATTTTTCTATTTAATTTCAAAGTAATTTTAAAAACAACTTGCTGAAATATTAGCAGTACAAAATCGATAAATATCTGATAATGTAGAATTTATTTTTAGAGATGGGACATTTATAAATCTGAAACAGCAAATTATATCAAACCGAAAAATTTAGACGTAAACTTAACAGATATACTTTAAGGAAAATATTTACTGTCATAGAAAATATGAAAGTTTTACGTTAAATACAAATGTTGTGTACTATTTATCTCTTTTTGAAGATTTATTTGTTACCGATCGGCTTAAAACTAATGCGAAAATTTTAGTTTATTACTTTTGTAGTAGTAACCTTAATTATTATCGATAAGTTAAAGATGTTATTTTTTCGGAAAAATATTTTTTAAAAATTAAACATTTTTTCATAGTTATTTTTCTAGAATCTGTTAAAATGTTACTTCTCATTAATTAACAGATTTTTCAGCTAAATTTGACAAATGACCATCAATGAGACGCTTGCTGCAAATCTAATAACAATCACACACAAATTTACATAAAAATAAAACTTCTTTCCTGTTTGCTTTTTGCATTTCATGATCACCAGAATCCGAAAAAAATCAAATGGAAAGGTTTTTAGCACTATTACATATTGATTTATTAGGTTTACATAATGATTCATTGTTACATTGACTGTCAAGTAAAAGAAATTTTTGAAATTTATTTCAAGAGCGGCGTATACCTAGTGTTACTCATAAGATAAAAGGAAAAATATTTGATAAAATACCGATAAAAATTGGAATTTTTTAACAATAATTTTTAATTTAAATTGATCATTGACGTCTTTTCTTCTTTCCTTTTTTCATTATCGATTATTGATTTTGCTACTGAATTTCAATTTCTTTAAATTAAATTTTATTTAATATCTCTCTACCATTTCTAATTGTATTAATTCAATATTATTAATTATTAATATTTATTAATTTATTAAGGGTCAAAAAGTGTTATGAAAATTTTTTCTTTCAACTGACATAAAATCTCAAAGCGGTCGTTCTGAAATCCTCCAAATACTTTTGCCTAATTGAAACTATTGGTTTGACACCATTATCATAAAAATATGTGCTAGCGATTTAAAGGCACTTATTTAATCCGAATATACTCATACATCCTTCAAATGATAATCTGATATAAAAAAAAATCAGGATTTTAATTCGATAATTATATAAGTTATATATAATCATGATTGTTTAAAAAAAATACAAGCTCCGTCTTTACGAAAAATTCAGTATATGAAACTGAATATTTAAGAAAATTTTATACATATATCTTAAAAACTGTTAAACAAACTCATTGAAAATGATACAATTATGTATGAAAAAAATAAAAACTTTATATAAGTATAAATATAATCGAACTTAAGACAAATAAGATAAGAACACTTATTTCTTTAAAATTCAAATACATATAAAATTTTGAATTCAGTAAGAAATAATTTATTACATTTGGAAATAATCTTGTCTAAATTTTAACGTAGAATTTAAAAAAATGAAATTTTGCAGGAAAGCATACGTAATTGCTTTTGTTTTTTTATTTTCTGTAATTTACTTAATAAAGGAACCAGAATCAGCGCCTTGGAACAACCACAAGTGTCATAACCGGCAAACGTGTTTTAAAGTATCTATGTTTGATGTCTTATCGATTCGGCGATTAACTGTGTCAGTGAACGATAACTTAATCATTTATAAAACAGGAAGCGAAATTTCAGAGTCGTGGATTACAGTCCCGACAATACGCCAACACACACACAATCGCGCGCGCAAAAATAAAAAAAAATCGAATTTATTTCCTCTTTGTTTTTTGTACTTCATGATCACCGGAATCTAAAAAAAAATAAAATTCTCGGATAGTAGTTCGGCCTAAAAGTAACAAATAGATTCCTGTGGGAAAAGTAACAGGCAAGAGTAATAATTCTTAAATCGAACTATAAATAAATTAGTAAATTAAATCTTCTGTTTTTCTTTTTTATTAAAATTTTTATTTTTCATTTATCTTATTTTTAAAACTAGGAAAAATATTAATTTTAAATAATTTATATTTCAGAATTTCTGTGTTCCACATTAAAAAGTAGTAATATTTATCGGTTTGTTCGACATAAAAAACAAATCATGTCGTTTTTTAACAAAATCCACCTGGAGGAGAAAAACCTCAGAAAGAAATTATTGGATGTAAATATTTCGGATACTGTAACTTAACTGTTACAGGTGACCTAATACTAGAGAAAAATCGTTTACGAAAACGGCCTGACTGTTCCGGAGGATAACAAGGATTTTGTGCCAGTTTTCTAGAAATGGAATGGTGAAGCCGTTTCCCCTGTAATTTGTTGGAACTTAATTATTTTGTTATTTTCACGTTATAGACTTCGTAAATCTAAAATCTTTATAGTGTGGTTTTTATTTAAATGATTAAATCGCATTATATGAAACATTTTAGAAATAAAAATACTGCTGTAAGCCTCATAAAAATTATAAGAAGTGATAAACAGTAATTATTGATCATCCATAGCTACTTTATCGTCAATTACTTTATTTTATTGGTTTTAAATACGACTCGCCTTATTAAGATAAAAGTATTGTTTTTTTATCACCTTTTATATTTTTTTTTCAGTGCCGGTTAGACAAAACAGTTTAGTCTAATAAACTGCAAGCGAACGATCGTAAGTCGTATGCAGTTACGCGTAAGTCGATATCACGTAGTGTATTAAGTATATTATAGATCGTACGACTCGTTCCGCATTTCTTACGTAACCTATTTGTGAGGATATACACTCTCACGAATACTCGTTCGATTTTGTTCGCGTGTTCGTATGTAATATAGGAAAAGACGTCATTATTTTTTAAGATAGGCATAGACGAGAGAACTATCAGTAGTATGTCATCCCGGAACACCAGCAAAAAATAGAAGAAGTTAACTAACGCGATCAAAAGAAGTTTTTGATTAAGTTAAAAAAAAGTTATTGGAGAGAAGTGTTAAGGCGAAGTAGATAAAAAGGAAGAATATATATATATATACGGTGAGGTAAAATAATTCATCCTATATCAAAAGAATATATACATTTTTTTTGTATAAAAAATATATATAAATATATCGGAGTAAGCCGACAGTTCAAGTTGTTTAATAAATCAATGGGTTTTTGGCTAGCATAAAAAATTTCAACATCTTTACATACCCGACCGAACCTCGGCCTACATTGACAAAATTCACATTCGAACACGCATGCTCAGTCGGGTACCACTTTGCATTCCTCCACATCCCTCCTTAGTTTTTAACCTTTCCACTTACCTTAATATTTATTCATAAATTTTATTTATAGCGGTAAAGATTCCACGAAATATAAGTTTTTTCTATTATAATAAATTATTTCTGGTATACTCTAGAGGACCGACCCGCTACAAGGAAAACGTATTTTTCCCCACGCACAATTTGTCGTTATTCATTTTTATATCGCATCGGACTATATTTTATAATTTTATATCTGAATTTCTTAATTTTCATTTCTACATCGTTTATTATACGATAATAAAATAAAAAAAGAATAAATATTGTTGCGCTCTTAAAAAAACATTCCGATTCAAAACAAATCATATAAGAATCTTTTTAATTCTATTTCATATTATATTTTAAACGACTTTGTTTTTATTTTACGACCGTAAGAAATAAACTTTTGTGATATTGACTTTTGTATTCGTTCATAACAGCATGTAGGTTTCAGATACATATATAAATAAATATAGCTTTCTTTAAAACCTCTTATGAATACCAAACATTTGTGAAACACCATACTACGTTTTTCTTCTCTTATTTATAAAAGTTTTATCGCGCGACTAGAATTTGTTATAATCATTTAAAAACATTGCAAATTCCCAAGGAAAAATAGGTAGGGAATGGTTATAGTACTTTGACAATAGTTTGTGGGAACGCTCAGGAGTGATTTGGCTTAATAGACTTAGCAATCGGCCAATCCACTGAAATTTCGCAGCAACAGTTAATTAAGGATAAAGTAGTACGTTTTACATTTTTACTATTTTTTTTACTGTCCCGTCTAGATTATTACTTTAATATAAATGTACTTTATATTAATTAATTTATTACTAAAAATAATTATGCGATACGAAATTATTTCGTATTCTTATACAAATAAATTATGAAGAATTGTTCAGCGTTTGACGGCTGGCTATTGTAATGTAAATTGAATACAGTTCATTTTCTTCATTTCAACGATAATGTGTGTGTAAAACCGCAAAAAAAATACCTCGCACTATCCTTACTTTATGTAAACCGTCGCCTTTTAGAAAAACGATGCATCGACAGCATGACGCAGTATCTGTGTCACTCAAAGATCGTACACAAGTACTCGGTTTTAGAATGTTATAAATTATCTAGCTGATACGAAATTGGAATTAATGATTCATCCATCGATCCGCTTTTACGCAAAAGAAATTCAGATAGTAAAATAAAGATTTCAAATATTAAATATAAGAAACATATTTGAAACCTCATAGAAGAAAAGTTTAATAAATATTTAAGTCAAAAATTAGGTTTAAAAATTAAGAATGAGGTATTTTTTTAATTCTCACGAATTTTAAAAGAAAAAACTGGTTATGATGTACCTGTCTCAATAAAAATCCAAGTATAACTTTGCCCATAAAATAAATATATGTAAACTAATATTTCCAACCACATTGTGTTTTACATCGGCCAAACAGGGTGTAGTTTAAATACGAGTAAATATTAAACTGATTCTATTCTATAATACGAGTAGATGCACTTTTAAAACTATTCGATATTGAAATATTGTTGACTATAATTGACTACATCAACGAAATAAATTACAAATCTACCGAAATCATAAAATAACTTGATATTTTACGACTATAAGAAAATAAGGCCGCGTTTTAAAAATATTCTCAAACATTTTAAAATATATAAACACAAACAAGAAAAGTATAAAAAGTAAACAAACATGATTCAAATCTAATACGCTTACAGACCGCATTCTAAATACGCATCTTTCTAACTGCAGTAATCCACCAGTGACCGTCAATGCGAGAAACAACATTTCCGGTCACTGAAAACGGCTCTCAAAGCGTTTAAAATTGTTAAGTTCTCGTCTGGGTTTGTTATCAATATTTGATACCGGAAGACGTCACCATTTTCTTAAAAAGGAATTTTTTTATTAGTTCCGGTACGTAAAATTCAGTTCTGTAATTTCTGAATAACGGATAAGTAGATTTTACTTGCCGTTTTCCGTGGCCGGATACCGCACATACATATCGTTTCTAAAATAATTTTACAACAAAAATCTTGTTTAAAATAAGAGAGGATTTTCTGGTCAAGTAGCTGGTCGGTTTACCGTCAGTTCGTCATTTTTAATTTTGATCTATTTTTATCTGTTAAGTCGCCAATTAAATATTTATCTATTTAATTTATATATCAATCCAAAATAATTTTCACTTCCTTTATAAGAAACAGCTGAATTATTTAAATAATATTAAAGAAAATATCAAAATATTTTCCTGATCGAGATGAACATTTCATATCGATTACTCGACTGTTTGGACATTAGAGTTCATAATCATTTCCTACATTATTTTATTTTTTTTTTTAACCTCCAGAACTACCGTTAAGGTATATCTTCAGAGGGTGAAATGAATGAATTGTAGCGTGTGAGAAAAATGCCATGCCTGGCCTCGGGATTCGAACCCGGGACCTCCGAATGAAAGGCCGAGACACTACCACTCGTGCCACGGAGGCCGGCTCTTACAATCTTTGCCGCCGATCAGACTGCAGTGAAACTTAAACGATTGTAAAAAGATACATAGAAAATTAGTGTTCTTGCTTGTTAAGACTAAAACGAATTTATACGTTTCTTAGAGAAAATAAAAAAATTTAAAAATTAGTCACAACAATAATATTGGTGATAACCAGTATGTAATTTTTCAGTTAGGTCTAAATGAAATGTTTGTTTATTAAACATCTGCTTACCTCACTTGTTAGTTTCACGTTTATTTATGATAAAGTTAAAACCACTATTATCCAGTATTTTGGTTAAATTCGCTTCATAGGTTTCAATTCCTGCTAAATATCTTCTTTCTCCTTTATCTAGAAGAAAACATATGCATTTTATTATACAAAGGTAGATTTCAAACAATATTTTTTTTTTTTTATATATAATTTACATTATATAGCAACAATATAAATAAATTTGTAATTTTAGGCTACCTAATATTTTTTAAAGCCTATATTTCGCGGTACTGTTCCTCTGTTTAATAATAAAAGAAATAAACTTTATCTTCATATAATATATCTACATTCTTGCTTCTTTCGATTTGTTAATCTTTTGTCGATCTATTTGAATTAATCAACTCTGTCTTTGGTAAAAGCTATAAAGCTTTTGTCTTTATTTTTAAAAGTGTTTCTGAAGAATACTAGGCATTATTTAAATATATATATATATACATATATATATATATATATATACTCGTAATTTCTCATTTTAAGTATAATCTTTATCTGCATCTTAAAACATCCATCATAACGAATTTTCAAGAAAAAAATGAGTTGACAGATTATTCTCTGGTGTTTAGAAAATGGTAAATGTTAGCTTATCCTTGTATTTATATTTTTGAATATTCAATCTATACTAAAAAGAGTAGTCAAATTTGCTTAAAAAAAAAACTAATAATATTATCCACCTCTAGCGAACCAGATAATGGAAATGGTCTCGTGTATCTCAACGCAATATTTCGGTTTATGAGGGGCCTTAATATGCTTTAGTTACTATTTTTAAAAGATTACCGAACCAAAAAATCTTTCCGCCAATTTACTTAAAATGCAAGTAAAAAATATTCTATTACAGAGACAATATTACTCTGTCATGAATTTTTCAAGAATATTAATAAAGACAAAAAAACTGGAAGTGGATTTTCTGCACATCGTTAACGTGTACATGAATATGTGCTAAACTCATTTTTCGATTAACGCTTTATAAATTAATTATTTAGTATTTATTTTTTTTCTTCATGTAAATACATGAAGATATTCAAATAAATAATAAGATAAGATGTAATACATGAAGATAAGTGTCAAGGTCTTGACAAATTATTTCATGTGTTTATATTTTTATTTTAATTGTGTATTTTGTGATGCTGCTCTGATCGCGGTTTCCCTTAAACCATCCAGGGTAGTGCTGAATCAGTTACTTCTTTTACATTTAGAGAAACTCATCTACCCATTCTTGACGATATCTATATAACGTTTCATTATGTACCGATGGAATAAAATATTTATTGACAAATACATCTGTCACTTTTATAAAATTGAAAATCATAAGTTAAATATTTTACATTTTAATACCACGTAATGTGATAGAACACCATTTATATATTTTAATCATTCTTTTATTTAGTGGCTAACAATGTCTTATAAATAATTTAACTGGATTATTATTTTTGTTATTAGAAGAAGAAGGAAAAAATTATGATTTATTTTTAATGATTTACAATACTGAAATTAATCACATTTTTATTAAAAAATGGCAATAAGCAAAAAATTTCTTTGTCTCTTATATAAGAAATTTCTAAGATTATTAACAAAGTTTTTCTACACTAATTCATACTTTCAGAAAAATTATAAGTTTTTTTTTAATTTCATTTTTATTTATTTATTATATGGACAAAATTAGAATTTAAAAAATAAAAAAATATATATATAATACATTAATATATTAATAGTATAAAGTAAATGTGCGTGTCAAAATAAGTGGATATTCAGGTATAAATTTTCTATACTTTAGGCAACTTTCAGATAATAAACTCATCTACATATATAACACTGACGCATCCAACATATATAAAGGTCACATCGGGTTAATGATATGCAAAGTTTTAGATAACAATTTTTATGAATGGAAAGTGAAACAATCGTGTAATGTCCAATGGTTTCATTCATTTTTTTTTCTTTTATAACGAATACATTACAATTAACGGCGTACATCTATCATTATATTTCATGAAAATGAAAAGGTTTCTAAATTATTGCATTTACGTGTCGTTGTAAGTACGTAGTTAATAGCAAACTAGAATCGTAACAAAATTACACACTGCAATACAATAAATTCATCGATTATTAATCAATAAAAACACAACGGTTTCACTAGAATGAAATTAAATTAAATAATTTATACGTTTAATGAAATATCATTTAACTACGTAATATTTTACAAATAATTAGCGATACAAATTTAAATAAGGTACCGAACCAATAATAATAATAATAATAATATTAATTAAGACAATTTTAAATTTTCTATATAATTAACTTTTAGAATAATAAAAGTTATATAAAAAAGTAATAAAATTTAATATTATAAAATTAATGACTAAACAACTTTATTTTCTAAAAAATTTTATTTTTTGGATTCGGCATCGAATTAAATCTTTTTAAAACATCGTATTAATTTTTACTTCGTTTTTTATCTTAAATTTTAGTTGGAGTTGTATTTTTTATAGTTAAGGCTCTTCATTGAAAATTTTTCAATCGATGTTCTTAAAGTTTCGCCTGAAAATACTTTGTCAGAATTACATCACGTTTGCGACAATTACGTTTAAAAAACCAATTTTAAGCAACGATAGTAACAAAAATAAAAAAATCTTTAAATCATCTATTAAACCGTGTAATTTTTTTTTAATATCATCAGATTAAGTTATTTTGACAAAACATCGTAATACAGAACTATATAAGAGAATTCTTACAAAAAAAAATCTTTGAAAATTTTTCTTTGGTAAAGAGTTTTAACTCGTATAACAAAAGAAATAAGATTGAGTTGAATTGACGACCTCCTTAATATGCATAGCGGGCTAAAAGTAACGTCTCAATTTTTTAAAACTAAAACATTACAAATTAAGTAAAAATTAATTTTTTTAACTTTAAATTGAATTTCAGTCAAAGCATGATTTACTGAATTTGGTTTTGAAAATAGTATATTTTAAATGTTAACCTAAGAAGCGTTCAAAAATGTAGGCTCTTTAATACATTTTACTAATTAAAACCTATGTTTCTTCCGATATTGCCCTTATTTCTGCTCAAATGTTTTTTTTAGCTTTTATAAAGTTTGTGACTAATTTACATAAACTTTTTCATTCAAATAGCCTCAAAGAAAAAATAAGAAGTCGTCAAATCGTTGGAGGCCAACGAAAATCTAAATTTCTCAAAATTATTCGATTTCAAATTCTGACCTAAGGAACTCCATTGTGGTTCCGCTGGTGAGAGTTGTGGCTCTATCGTGTTGGAACCAGGGCTCTTTGACGTCGATCTCCAAGATCCGGAATGAAAATTTCAAGCGTTTGCCCGATATCCATCGCTATTCACTGTCACTGAAATTCCATTTCCTTTTAAAAAAAATTCGGCTTGATTATTCTTTGTCGAGAGAGAGCGCACTACACTGAAACCGTTGTGTGTCTTTTAATGGATGTTTATGCGACCCGTAACTTGGAGATTGACAGTACCCTAAAAATGAGAATTTTATTTGTTGACATAGTCACTAAAGGTTGAAATGGTTTTTTTCACTCATCCAAAAATTAGGAAAAAAGGAATCGTCAATACTGATTTATTCATAAGTCTGGAAACGTTCCACTTAAGAATAAGAGGAACGTTTTCGTGTTGACATTGTTATATCTCCGACTCAATGTTCCTTGCAGACTAATATTTTCTTTATTTCTGGAGTATTATGGTCGTCCTTATCTTCTGGTATCTCCTACCAACGCAGTCTGTTCAAATTTCAAAACCGTTGCGCAGTTGGCTGAGCCAGAAGGTCATTTTCTAGTTATGTAACATTTTCGAAATTTTAATTGTGTTCTCAAGCAACCCTTTGACTTAGCCTTTGTAAAATGTAACTATTTTTATTCTTTCTTAGAGGGTATATTTTTACAAAACGAATCTTTTTTTTTATTTAAATTTAATCCTGGTGAAAAAAAAATTGTAGTATTTTATTAATAAAAAAATTATAAGTTTTTTCAAATGAAATGATCTTTGGCCGACCCGTACGTACGAGATAGTACATAAACATACTATATAAAAATGCGTGTATGAAAAAAATTATGTGGTAGGACTGTTGTTATATATTTGTTATTATGTGACGTAATATTCAAGTTGGAACAATAGTATTTATTATAAAATTAAATTTTAACAGAAATAAATTGTTTAAATACATCTTCAACATATATATTCTTGATTTGGTTGAGAACATGTTTTCTTTCAATAAAATCGATATACTTCATCTTTGATTAGTTTTCAAATCGTTTAAGATTTAAAATATTCTATGAAAATATTATGATAAGTAATTTATAAGTTGATAAATCTGATAAGCTGATATATCCATTATTTCCGATTTCTTTATTACGTAGGTTAAACACAACGGGTTTTAAAAATTTACTTTTTTATATTTTTTTTTATTAAAATAATAATTTAATTTAGCAGGCCTACAAGGTAGATTATTTGATCGGTGTTTCCAATCGTAGTTCAGTCGATATATAACAATTTTTTAACAACATTTACCGATACCCCGTTGCTGTAATAAAAATTAAATTACACTTATTTTTAAAATAAATTTAGGGAGTGGGAGTAGCGTATACTGTAACTACACGCATCTAATTTATTTTTTCTATTTTATCTAAAGAAATATTTTCATATATAAAATAAATTTAATAAGATTTTCTTAGGATATCAGTAACCTCGACTTATCGTCCTAATTATCTACCCAGAAGAATTATTTTATCCGGTATCAGTTCTTATTATGCATTACAATAATAAACGCAGCTAGTAGTAAAACGTTAAATCGATCAGATCACAACTCGTACATTCGGACTTTCTAAGACCGTCCCTACTTCCTAACGATCCTTCGGTATTTAATTCACATCTTTCCTTTACGATATTTTACAAACGCGTTATAAATGATCTATAAAATAAACAGTAAGATGTATAAAATAAACATGTCGACGGTGCCAGTCGTGAATGAAAAGTTATGTTTTCACTTTTAACAATACACAATGTAACGTGTTAATGATATCAGATAGCCTTTGAAGTAATTCAGACGAACTACCAGGATTACGCTAGTAGCATTTTACAAGTAGCACTCTCGTTAATTAACGGACCAAGATTACAAGTACGAATCGATGTGCGCGCGTATGTCTGTCCGTGTATCATCCGTGCGCGTACGTGTGAATACTTATATGTTGGAATTAACTTGTTCTCCGGGGCCGATCCTAGCGGACGACCATCTGGCAGCCCGTATGAAGGGTTTATAAATTATATGAAAGTGGAAGGTACGACCTAATCGGTATAGTTATTATTCGTGGAATCTAAACGGGATGTAAAAGGAAGAGGGAGATAAAGATATAGAAAAAGATACGGTGGATAAATAGGAGATTAAAAAAAGAAAGAAACGTAGAAAAAGACGGAAAGAGATTCGCATTATCTATCGAAGAGAATGAAATCAATTATCCAGAAATGGTCATTATCCAGTCAGGAAGAAACATAAATCTTAGTTCCTCCCGGCCACGACTAAAATCTACACATTTTATCTCGTTGACGTTAAAATTGTTCTTATTATTATAATTATTTGTTCCCGGCACCGACATCGGCACAGGCGCAGGGTCTCTTCTTGATATGGCCGCGGGTGGGTCGGGAGTCAAAACTCCGAGTCTTCTCGCTCGGGAAACATTCTAGACGTATACCGTGTTGTCGTGATAAGAATATACCGTACCTTATTCGGGGTGCGCGCGTGTCGAACGCTCGCAGACAAACTCGCGCACGTGAATGCACGCGCTCGCTCGCTCGTACACAGACAGAGCCGTAGAAAAAAATTATGTGTGGGTGTATCGTGAAGGTTTTATGTATAAAAAGTATCAAAAACAAAGAACTATTCTCGACTTAAATTTAAAAGAAATTCCTACAAAAAAAGAAACAAAAATAAATATTCTAACATTAAATCGTCCTTAGACAATAAATCAACCTAACTTGAAATAAAAACCATAAAATTGAACACCGCCGCCTCAGAAAAGAAAAAAATTTAAAACTTTTGAAAAATAAATCACTTAAAATAAAAATTTTCTAACATCAAAAAGTTTTCAACGACCTGTAGTTATCATTTATCGTCGGAAATCGATACAATTTTATAAGATTAACGTAACATTAGAAAATACGTGCGTAAACAAACTTAAAATATGAAATACAAAAGATCAAACATGTAAGTGAATGAGTCGAGCGAGAGTGAATTACAACGAAAATATGGTCGTTATCTCGGGTTCTAGTAGAAAATATTGATTAATATTTCTAGAAGATGAAAATAGAATGCGGTTATGCATCATAAAAATCGAGGGGAGGATTTAAAAAGAAAAATTGAATTCAAGCGGACAAGTGAATGAAATATTCACTTATGATTATGTTTGTTCGTTGCATAATATGAGCTCGTATTATAACAAAACCGATTCAGAATATTTGAAAGAAAATTGTAACTTTACCTTTTTCATCGATGCAAAAATTAATTAATCGATACAAATGTAATAGATCTCCTTAATTATTTATTTAAGTTTTTTTTTTTAATTATTAATTGTTAAAGGTAAGTTTATTTACAAATACTTGCACGTATAAAAATGTGCCAATAAAAAGGAAACGCAAGTGAAATTTTTAGTAAGAATTGATACGTCTCGGTGTGACTTGTTCTGAAATATTGCAATTATGCTAATCGAACTAAAATCCCTCGATTTATAAAAAATAATATTTATTAATTCATAAGGCAAATCTTTTCGTACGAATTCGCGTTCGATGTAACAAAAAAGAACGTATTACAGTTCAAGCATGATCAATTATCATTTTTTAATCGTACGCAGTTATTTAATCCAACGCAAACTTATCGGTATTAATATCTTTTCGAATAGATAATTCTTTAGTATTACGCGTCGAGGTAATGAACGAAAGAAAAAAATAATTCAATGGTTTGGATGATATAAAAAGATTATCTTTATCAGTATTTTTTATAACCGTCTGTAAAAGACAAGAAACCGTTCAAATTTGTTTTAATTTAATACTCGTTCAAATCAAACTTAGATTATTGATTGGGTTACGCAAGAAGTAACTAGATAATTCGAGATATACAAGCTACCAAAGTCGAAATATAAACGCAAAGTCGAATAAAAATTCACAGTATGCTTTATAAGTTACTCAAACTGAGTAAAAAATTAACTGATATATTTAAACGGCAATAATAAATATGACCGAGAGTGGTTAATTTTGTCTTTATTCTATTACAAATCAAATAAATAAGTTAGAACAACAAATTTTTAATTACAAAAAGAAAAAAAAATGTAATAGTAATCATGTAAATAACGTAAAATACTCGTCACTAACGGCACAGGAAATCGTTTTGTCGGTGCCATTTTTAAAATCAATACAATCAAACATAATGCATTAAATTGTTAACTTACTCGACGTATCGGTTGAAAGATTTAACGATTATATGCTACCGGTTCTGTTATCGGATTTTGTAGGGGCGGGTGTTTTTTTTTTTTTTGTATTCTTTAGAGAATCTAATTTTATTTCACCGATATTTGTATCGGCATTAATAAGTTATTCGCAAAGACATTACGTTTAAATAGACGGCGAGTTTTATTTTACACGATGCAGAAAGTTGTTGCGATGAATGCCAGACGATGTCGAACCCGGGACTATAGGTTTCGACGGGACGTTCGGAACCAGTTAAGTAATTACCCTCAGTTAATTGCTGACAAACGGTGCCGTCGGCCGGATCGACTACCGTTCGGAAATGCTACGAATTTTTTTAACCGAGCCGAATACAAAAGCTTAAAAGTGAGTGGAACCAGTCAGAAAAAGTTTTTTTCAAAAGAAACGACAAAGGGTACTACCTTAAGTCGCATAGCATCGAGAGCAGACATTCGCGGAATAAGAATGAGATCGACTTCTCTTCTTTTCTATCGTTCGCTCTTTATTTATATTATATTTATTTCTCTTCTTTTTACCTCTCCCACCAACGGACACTTGCACAGATCCTTCCCTTCTTTTAACCTTCTACAATAATAATATAAACCCCTTTTTGTAATTTATTTCGGTTTCGGTCCGGGTCCGCGCCGCGGGGCGTCTACGGCCCCCCGGGCCGCCTAAATTATCCCCGACACACATTTTCTATGTTTTTCGCTTTCTGTTCTCGTAGCGAGGTTATTAAAACACCTTTTAGACATTTGCATATTTTGTGGTCGATTCCTCTTCGTATGTTACGTATATATCGGTATTTTATTACAGTCGCATTTTATAAGCTTGTATTTATTTGGAAAACACCAGAAGGGGTTAGCGTGTATCTATCAGGTTTCCTTTAGCGTTGTCGAACATCTTATCGCTACCTACTTGTTTCCTTCACCGTAGTTCTCCCTACCCGTTCCCCGTCCACCATCATCCGTTATTTATGGATTTCCTGAAGAAAGTAAATTATGAGAGAGAGAAAAAACGAAATCCTCGGTTATTATTTCATTTTAACAATATATCATTATTATAAATTGCAACTAAACATAACCGCGACTAGAAAATTTAATAAAACAACAACCGGTCATAAAACGAACAGTTTAAAAATAAATAGTACTTAGTAGTGTAATAATAATAGAAAATTTAAAAATTAAAACAAATTTATTAAACAGATTAGTATATTATGTGGATTATAAATTAGCTAAATCTTATTATAAATTCGGAACTAATATTTAATGTAATTAAAAAAAAACAAAATCTAAAATTATTAATATGTTTAAATTTTTATGTTGATTTAACATTTTAAAACATAAAATTTTAAAAAGAATACTGATAAAATTACCAAATATCGCAATCAGTATTCTCATTCGGTATGAAAAATCGAAATAAAGTTGATTTTAAACAAGTTTATTTTTCGAAAACCCAAAATTAAGAAAATTAGTGATTTTTCTTATTTATTTAGTTTTTTCATTTAAGAGACCCATGCTGATGTGATGTGTGCAAATTAAATTTAAACTTCAAAAGTTTAAACCAAGATATGAAATCTGATTTTTATCTAGTTGACTGGTTTTTTAACGATAGGTTTTTTAAAAATCCTCTATAGATTTTTAACGTAGTAATATTTTTCATGGAAAATTTTGGCTTCCTTCATCTTCATAATTTCCTAAATAGCAAAAACTTTTGTTAAAAAAAGCGGATACGTCAATTTTTGGCACATGGATAAAAATATTTTTTAGGAATCTACTTTAAACCTAATTATTATTAAAAAAAAAAAAATAAATAAAAAAAAATAAGCACTGATATACATAAATCATCATCTTTGAGAATCATTCAGACTGACTTAACCGTTTATATTTCTGCCATATACCAAGGAGAGTCACAAAATTTCGATAATATCCGTCGATGTCCTTTCAGAACGAATGAGAGAAAATAAATGTGCTGCGTAATAACTATTTCCTTTCCAGAAGACTTCAATTACTGCGTGTTATAAATCAGTTTACGTTAATCGATGACGTGCTATTCCAGAACGTTATCGATTGACGTACTTGACACACGTTATCAAATTTTCTTGGAACAGTTCCTGTTCCAAGAAAATTCTACAATCTCCTAAGGGCCGACGGATGTTCACTATCGCTAAGAGGGTCTAGAAGCTATCATTTAGGTGAGGCAATCGCCTCGTTTTCAGGTTTATGTACGAGCATCTCTTGCATTTCAATGTCCTTCCTTTTCCCAGGTATTTGGACACTTCCTTCTCGAATAATTTTAGAATACGATCGAATTATAAGATGAAAATCTCGCGACACCAGGAACCAGTAAAATCAATAATGATCTCCTAGGAGATTCTTATCTTTTATGCGGTGGCTACATGTTACTAATGATGTCTCAAGTAGTTATCTTTAGTTAAATTTGAAAAAAATAAAAGAAACTCGAAACTACTTTCGGTAACTTAAAGTTTATTTAAAATGATTATTAATTTAATATGTTATACTATTTTCAAGATAAAAATTATGGCCGAAAACAACAATTTATTGTAAATTGTAAAACAAAATTTATTGTAAATTCCTAATAATCTAGAAATAATATTGTTTTCTTAAATTATGTTTACTATAACAGTTAATGATAATAAGAAAATAGTACATAATAAACTATATGCATTAAGTTGCTTTACAATGTCTTACGTTATTTATAATTAATTCCATAAAATCTAGTTGTATACGGAAATTAATTTGTATATACCATTTATATATATATATATATTAATATTTAGTGAATCCTATTTACGCATATCTTACATTAAAAACAGTTGCAATAATTACGGACGGATGTAAAGTCATGATTTATATTAAGGCTATTTGTATTTTTCTAAGTTCGGGGCTAGAAAAGTTAGAAACATCTAGTTTACGAGTTACAAAGCTAATAATAAAATTTCTTAGATAATGTATACAAATTTAAGATGTTAAAATCGAATAGGCCTATTAGTAAATTTACTGGAAAAAAAAAATTAGATGGTTATCGGAAATTTTATGATTTGATATCGTAATCCAATAGATAATTTTATTACACTAAACTGTAATCAATTAAAAAATTAATTCACGATTTATAAATTCGACCAAAAATAATAGTCGAACAGGTATTTTTACGTTATAATATTTTTTTTTTCCTTGTTAACCCTTTGTTAAGGTTTTTTTTAAAACTATTATATGTAAATAGTTCTCATTTTTCCTGTCAACAAAACCGAAGACCTGCGATATGTATTTTATGTTTTCGTATTTAAAAATCGATGCCGGTCCTTTCTATTTCGTGACATTCTTCCGGAAGGTTTTTAAAGATTACATCTTTTGAATCGAGGGAAAAAAATATAACCCGAACATTCTGTCCACCTCATACAAAAACTGGAACAAAGAAATGGTAAAAGCAGTAAAACATTGTGTTCAGTTTGAAGAATTGCTGCTACTATGGGAAGCGGCCAAAGATTCCAATTATAAGATTCGTTCTCTCGCGCGCGCTCACCTTTTTCTTTCAATCTTTCTCTCTTCTACTCACACACACACACACACATACACACACGCGTGCGCGCACGCGCAAGCTCGTGAATACACACTCTTTCTCTCTCTCCCTCTCTCTTAGTCTTTCTTGCTCGAAAAGCGGGCTTGTTACAAAGTTCACCGCAAACTAGCTGGGATTGGAAGTTTTATTATAAAATCCTACAGGGTGGCCTACTATCTACGAATACTAAGCGGTTATTCTGTAAATACCGGATAACAGTATGGGATTGATCGATTCGAATTCTTTATTTAAAAATCTTGTCGAAGATAATTCAAAAAATTTACTATTACGCTTCCCAAAAATTTAGGTAATATAATGTAGGTAAATATAAAAATTTAGGTAAATATTTTATTTAGGTAAATATAAAAATTTGTCATTATAATGACAATTATGTTATTATAGGCATATAAAAAAAATACGGTTGGTCTTATTTTAACAGCCAACCAGTTATATATCATCAATGTGAAAAATAGATAAAATTAATGTACAAAATTACTTAAATTTGGCATTTAATTTTTTTTAAATGATAGAGTTTTACCTTATACTCCGAGATAAATTTTATATTTCAAATTTTGTTTGAATTGGATATTTGATTTCGATCGACCGATGTCGAACACATAGTTTTAATACTTTCAATCGATTATTCGTATCCTATCATTGGTATAAGTCAATATTTAAGAATAAATTAACGTCTCCGGACCGATTAGCCCTACGGCTTAAAAATTCGTTACTGAAGTCTAAAGCAATATCTTTTAGTCAGATTATAACTTGTCAGAACCAGCGTTAAGGTATTACATCAGAAGATGAGATGAATGAATTGTAGCATGTGTGAAAAATGCCATGTCTGACCGGGATTTGAACCCGGGACCTCCGGATGAAAGGCCGAGACGCTACCACTCGCGCCACGGAGGCCGGCAATATTATAATAACCTTGAATAATAAAAACTCACAACTATTTAAAATTTCGTTTTCCACGGTTTTATGATTACTATTTATATGAATTTTACTGCACACGCCGAAGTGTAAATTCAAATGTCTATTAAAATACAATGTAAGAAAAGAAAAATAAAACAAAAAAAAAGATGAAACAGTTTCAGGTGTAAGAAAAAAACAACTGAGCTCAGGTCCTTTATTTTATCAACCATTGTGTTTATTTTAAATGAGGTACCGAGATGGCATAGTTTGATGAATACCAAAACATCTATCATTTATTTTATATTTTTACTTCGTAATTCTCTTTAACGAGAATGACTTTTTATCATTTCGAGTTACGTTTGTAAATAAAGCAATTTATTAATAAACTTCTTCTTCTTCTTCTTCCTTTTTTCTTATTCGTCTTTCTCTTTTCATGTTTTAAAATAAAAATAAATAGTATACCTCGATAATATCGAAAATAACTGCCAGATTTATCATCTAAAACGCTTGTATTAAGCAAGGAAATAAATTTCATTCTTGTATGTTACAAACCAAATCTATCCTTTGCGGTGTTATACGTAACGATAAGTAGAATTATATTTCTACGAATGATTAAAATGAAATAAATATCGATAAAAGATTTACGTTTTTTCATGGTATTCCTATATCAAAAATGAACCTTTAAATCGGAAATTAATATTTAGGAACGAACTAAAATGTAACGCATTTCGATTATAGTAGAACGATGACTATCAATACTGCTACCGATGTACCTAAATCTCGGTACAAAATCGTTTATGATCAACTAATAAATTAAAATTAATTGAAATTTCAGCGGTGGATTAGAAAAAATTAATAAATCTCTCCGAAGTTCCTAATTATTAAAATGGGAAGATTCATTACTCAAAACCTCTACTTCAATAAATTACCAACAGTAGTATAAAGCGATATTGTCGATGATAGAGTCGAGATTTTCTAAAATTAACAAATAATAGAAATAATAAATTTTTAGTAGATAATTATTTTATTGTACGTAGAAGATTCACTGTGTAAACATAAATGAGTAGAATATTCCGTATACCAAATCCACACCGAAATTGTTATTTAGGAGTGTTACATTCACCTGCAAAAAAGTTGAATTTCTACTTCAATTTATTTAAAATTAAAAACGTAAATTTCATGTGTTCCTGGATAACGGATAATAAAATGCGATATAGGTCGGTCTCTAAAACCATTTTAAACACGCGTTTATTTTATTATGTTTAATGAATACCTCTAATTCAGATTAACATCTTTTCTTCCAGATTCGATTATTTTTATCCGATTTTTGAGTCGGATTGTAATTTCGGGTCCCTTCCGATCAGAGAATTATATATTTGCAGAAATCGATTTCTGGGAATAATATAACATAAAATAAACAGTCCATTGAGCTGGTCTAGTAGTTAACTCGTCATCACAAATCAACTGATTTCGAAGTCGAGAGTACTGATGTTCAAATCCTGGTAAAGGCAGTTTTATGCGGATTTGAATACTAGCTCGTGGATACCGGTGTTCTTTGGTGGTTGGGTTTCATTTAACTACACATCTCAGGAACGGTCGACTTGAAACTGTACAAGATTTCACTTGTACAATTACACTTGTAAGATACATATCAACCTCATTCATCCTCTGAAGTAATACCTTAAGGTGGTTGGAGGCTAAACAGAAAATAAGAGAACATAAAAGAAGTCGAATCTAAACCAAAAATATATTTAAGTTATTAATAAATTTTGTTTTTTTTTTTTTTAATAGAACTAAGACAGATCCTTTCCTTGCCCTCTGCTATAAAGTAATTGAAATGAAAGTTTAAAAAATGCATTATTTTTATTTTATCGTTGGATTTCTCATCCACTGTATCTTGATAATAATCGAGAGCTTTTTAAATATCCTGTGCGACTTCGCGTAACATCTGTGTTCAGTATTACCTCCCTACGGACCAGGTAGGACACAAAATAAATTAATATATATTTACACTTTTTTTAAATTAATATCTAATCATTATCTGTCGCGTAATAATATTTCAACGCAGTTTCTTGATAAAAAATACGTATAAGACACTTGCGTTCAATATTTGAACCGCTTAGAAAGTCGAACCCGTTAAGTTGTTTTGGGGGTTAAACAAATTTTTTTATTATTTTATATATGCACAAGAATAGAGTACGTAACAATTATTTATTTAATCTAACCGGGAGTACACAAAAAAAAAGTATTTTCATGAATGTATGACTAGAAGATAATTGTTGGATTTTGCCGTGTTCATTTAATGACAGGAAAAAATTTTAATTTAAAGAACTTTCAGTTGAAATATAAAAATTGTGCGTTTATGGGAAAAATAAAGAATTAACACCATAATTGTGGAAAAGTATTACGGTTATTCTCGATTAATAATAAAAAGAAAGAGTGGACATTAAATTTATTAATTTCTTTCATAAATTTTTTGTTGCATATTCTTAAAATTAGAAACTATATTTTTCTAGCTGTGTAACAAATACTACCTAAATGCTTTTGTAAAGACATAAAATGGGTAAAAAGTAAAATCTTGAAATATAGTGTATGAAGAAAGTTTAGAAATGGTCAATTTCAATATTTTTTTACGAGCAAAATTAAAAACGACCCTGACCTACTCTTTGTATTAATCTCTTAATTTCAATTCTGCATCATATTATATTATTTATTGATAAACGTTAAATAAATGTATTATATGTGTAAAATAATGATAATTTAGAGACAAGAGGTATTGTCAGTACTCGGTACCGCAAGTATATTGAAGTGTAAATGTTGTTAATTACACAACAAACGTTGATATAAATCTGGCATCAAAATTTCTTAATCGTAGTAGCGCATCGCTCACACAATATTTTTAGGAATAACATCACCGGTTTTCATCGATGATTTTATTTTAAACTTCATCCTGGACGTAAGAGATTTTAAAATAATTTGGTTAAATTACTATTACAGAAAATAATATTTATGCATTATTTTATTAAAGTTTTTGTTTTTATTAGCTCTTTTAATTGCTCTCACAGAGATTTCTGCCTTCCTTAGAACGGGCTTTCATACAAAAAAGAAATTTAAAACATTAAAGCTAGAGAAATACATGTTTGATACATCGATGGTAAATTTAAATATATGGTAAACATATCATTTCAGGGTTTTTAATTACTTTTTTAATTTTTTTTTTTAATAATCGTAAAAAAATAAATCTCTACGAACGTATATAATGGAGCTGAAGTAAAAAGCAGCGAGCAAATTCAAGATTTTTTTTATTGTAATAATTGTATTCTCCGCTAGGATGCGATCGGCTAAGCTATAACTGAAAATGATTATTTTATTCACATTTTCAAGGACATATAACTTACGGTAAATATTCATACGTGTAGAAAAATAAATAAATCAAAGGCGATTTCATAAAGTTTCAGATATTACATTCTTTGCTATATATGTAAAGCACGTAGGCAGTTTATAAGCATGCATTTATTTATACGTGCCGGTTTTGTATAAACGTTTACTTTATACGTGTCTGCAAACATCTACAAATATTTGAAAGTATGATTGAACATCTGTTCGTATTTATATATATGGTCAATTAAACATACCGTTATTTAATTTATTTATCAAAAAATAATACGAATATTTAAACGGTCTTAAATATCGACATAATTACATTTATAGTTATTTCATTAATTATTACCGATTTTATTATGTAAATATTCTGCATCAAAATTTATTATTTTTAAATTAATTCGTTCAATATACGGATATCAATTTAAATTATATATGTCCGGTCTATTTTTATAATATTACAGATACATACAGGTATTTTCATACTTATTTAATGATTTCGTAAGTATGTAGATAGTCGATAACAAATAAATTTACTTCTATCGTTTCAAAAATTATTTCCTATCAAAACTGATAAAGTTTTAATAATCAGTATTACGAGGTTTGACGTATTGTTTTCTTCTTTTTTTTTTTGAGGGGGGCACAAACGAAAAATCGCTGGGTAAATATTGCTCCGTTTACCATTTAGAAAGCTATTTCAACCCACCGGCTTGGTATAGTGGTAAACTCATCGTGGGTAATCAGCTGATTTCGAAGTCGAGAGTTCTCAGGTTCAAATCGTAATAAATATAGTTGTTTTAATTCGGATTTCAATAGCCTCCGGAACTATCGTAAGGTATTACTTCAGAGGATGAATGAGAATGTAAATGAAGTGTAGTCTTCATTTACACGAATGTAGTGAAGTACGTCTTAGGTCGACCATTTCAGAGGTGTGTAGTTAATTGGAACCCAACCACGAAAGAACGCCGACCTCCGTGGCGTGAATGGTAGCGTCTCGGAATTTCATCCGGAGGTCCCGGGTTCGAATCCCGGCCAGGCATGACATTTTCACACACGCTACAAATCATTCATCTCATCCTCTGAAGATATGCCTAACGATGGTCCCGGAGGTTAAACAAAACAAAAACCACGAAAGAACACCGTTATCCACGATTTCGTTTTCAGTTGACTACTGTGGTGGATACAGGTGTTCTTTGATGGTTGCGTTCAATTAACCACAACATGGTCTCAGGAATGTTACACCTGAGTTTGGTGGCCTGAGTTAATTAAAGACTACAGTTTAAGGTACAAGTTAAATTACACTGATGTCCTACGAGGGTCTTTTTTAAGTAAGGACCGTTGGCGCGTATAGTTCTCTAGTTCGCGTTTATGCCGTAACGAGCCACCGCGCACTTACCAGCATCCTTTGTGAACAAACTCACGCCAGCAGCAGCTCTGTAGCTGAAGTGTATGCTTAGGTGTACGTCTTTAAAATTTTTAAGATTATTGAATCCCCGCCACGTGTGAGATACGGTCAGTCATACGTTTTTTGACTACGAGAAACATATCGGCCGCAGACATCCATCGCCAGATAAGTTTATGTCCCTAATGCAGTGAGTGAAGGTAAAGTGCGGAAATGGATTAAGGAGTTTAAAGGTGGCCGTGAAAACGTCCATGACGAAGAACGTACAGGCCGGCCCTCTGTGATCACTGATGACTTGACGGCTCCAGTTGAAACAAAGATTCATGAGGACAGACGATTCACGATAACCACTCTATCATTGGAATTTCCCCAAGTTTCTAGGTCGGAGTTGTATAAAATTGAGACTGAAAACCTCAGCTTCAAGAAATTGTGTTCTCGGTGGGTATCCAGACTCCTTACAGCGGACCACAAAGGGAAGAAGTTTGCCATTGGACGTTTTAATTCGTTACGAGGAAGAAGGGGATGACATGTTGAGTCAAATCGTTACTGGAGATGAAACATGGGTATCTCATATCACCTCTGAATCCAAGAAAAATCAATGGAATGGCGACACATAATCTCTCCCGTCAAGATGAAAGCCAAACAAACGTTGCCAAAGCGCAAGATTATGGCAACTGTGTTCTGGGACCGGCGCGGTGTTTTGCTGGTAGACTTTGTACTACGTAGAACAACAATTCTCTCAGATGCCTACTGCGCAACTTTAAAGAAGCTCCGAAGAGCAATTCAAAACAAAAAACGCGGCATGCTGTCAAAAGGAATTTTGCTCTTCCATGACAATGCATTCCATGACAACGCAAGGCCTTACACTGCTCATGCGACTCGGGACTTGATCGAATCTTTTGCTTGGGAAGTTTTGGACCATGCACCATATAGCCCCGACCTTGCTCCCAGCAATTTCCACCTTTTCCGGTACCTCAACTTGACAAGAAGCGCTTCAGTGACGACGAAGAAGTGAAAGCGGCTGTGAACTCTTGGTCAGAGCAGGCGGCAGACTTCTTTGAAGACGGTTTTCAAAATTTAGTTGTAAGGTATGACAAGTGCTTTAATAAACAAGGTAATGACGTAGAAAAATAGGCAAAATTATGTACAATCCGAAAAGAAATTTTTTTTGAAAAAATTATTTTAGTTTTTTTTAAAGAAAAAGGCCCTTACTTAAAAAACAACCCTCGTAATAACATTAATTTTTTAAAATAAAAATTCGACTATAAATAAAAATACTGAAAAAAACCATTTTACTTTAAATGCCAATCGAGTTTAAATGTCGTAGTTTGCGAGTAAGACTACTAAAGGTCTATAGCAAAAGCAATCTTAATGCGATCTATAGATTTTTTAAATAAAAAGTATAATTTTATTATCCTTTTGATTATGTATGTAATACTCGTAAGGTTGAAAGTAAATGAATAAAAATCCGTTCTCGATATATATCGGAAAAAATTAATCCAAACGATGAATTTTTTTTTTCCGTAGGAGGAGGAGAAAGCTCTACCAGCCGCGGTCAGGACCGATGTGACGGCAGTCCGGGGCTCTCACCCGCTAAAAACTCTCCCTCCAGTCACGCAGTGGCCGTACCTAATCCCTATGGCATGTACTCGGCTCCCGTGTGATTACCCGGGCTTTCTTCTATCCGATTCGATACGAACTCCTTGGCGGATGAATTCTTTTACTAATATGTAACGTTACTCTTACAGAAGAGTAATATGCATTACTTAAATAATATTGGCTTGTATATTTTATTATGCCCTATTTCTTGCATTATTATATCTTATCAAATTACTAAAAGTTATTCTTTACTCGAGCATAAAAAAATTTAATTGCGTAGCGCTTTCCATGATTAGTCAATAACATCTTTACAGCGTTTTTAATGAAATAATTATATTTTATTTTTTGACGAAGATATAAAATTGAAATCATTGACTGCGGTAAAATAACTAAAGATAACTGCATGTTTACGCGTCTCCTGTCGGATTATAAAGTGTAATTTTAAATAAAATTAATATACTACAGTTTAATCTGTTTGTGTTCATTTATAATTTTATTATTATTAGATAAATAATACAGTTTCACAGGAACTAATTTTTTTCCCTTATCGGATTTTTAAACGATTGTTTATCTTTATAAAGCTTTTCTTTTAATAATGCTATTAGCCTCCATAGAATTACGAATATGTACGTTGGTGTAAAAAAAAAAAAATGTTTTAATATTATTTATATCCAGAACATAGTTTAATAAGAGACTTAAAGTCACTCAATATAAACGGACAAAGCATCAATAAGGAGCTTCTATGAAAATGTTTTGATTGATAAAATTAAATTTTAAATATTTACAATTAGATGCAAATCGTAAATATCCAGTTGTAAATATTCATCCGGAGGTACCGGATTCGAATCCCGGTTAGGTATGCCATATTCGCACACGCTAAAAATCATTCCGCTTCATCCTTTGATGTAATATCTAACGATGGTTTCCGAGGTAAAAAAAAAGTTGTAAATATGTATTTACTTATGAATCAACAGATAAAGTATAAATGAGCGCATATTTTTTAATAGATTTCAGTAATTATTTTAACAATGTATTAAAAAAAAGTACGAGATCGATACTCGTGCCCAAAAGTACGTTTTAAAATATTTGTATTAAAATTGTCGGGTTTCAAACCCTGAATCTCCTGCACGAAATGAAGACACTACTACTTTGCCGCTGAGATCGACATACCCTTGCAAATAATATATCTAATCGATAGTATTATTAGGTTGTATTAAAAATTAAATACGGCAATCGATTACATTTTTCTTTAATTGTATTATTCTTTTGTTACAGGTAAGATCGCTTCGCTCGAGACGAGATTTTGAAACCGTTTACTCAAATGAAAATATGTATTTGTAAGTAAGTAACAGTTTTAAATTAAATAAATAAAATATCGAAATGAAAAAAAAGATTCTGAAACATCAAACATATATTTGGATCCCGTATTAACACAATTTAAAATCTTTCACCGTTGAAAAATCAGGAGTACTAAAACCTGGTTTTTTTTACATTTCCGTAACGTCAGTTACTATAGTATCTATTTTAATTACAAATTTGAGAGTAAAAAAAAATCATAGGTAAAGAAAAATTATAAAAACCAAACTCCGGCCGAGAATTAAATACAAAATCTATCTGAAAATCACAAGTTAACATATTTTAATAAAAGATGATTCCTTATTATTAACACAAAAAGTACAAATATAATCGTGTCGTGAACGATCAGGAATATAGAATGCATCAAATTTTAAATAATATTCTATTTGACAACCATCTCGACCGCTTTATTAACGGTTAATCGTTTTGAAAGAAACGGCAATTCAAAAAATTTCAAATCAATTGCTTAAGCAATCATTATAGCGCTTAAAAAATTAGTTAATTGTCGGTATAATAGGACTTTATTTTCGTATAATTTAAGTGTTTACGAACGCTAATCTGGTAAATTCAGTAAAATTTTGAAGTTTATCTTATTTATTGTGAAAACATTTACAAAATTCAGTTTATTATAGTATTTCGTACGCTAGTTATTATCGGCTCCGAACGTACGGTTTCATTCCAACAAACCATGGAACAAAAGTAATAGTACGGAAGATTTTGTTGAAAATTAAACATAAAAATACATCTATCAGAAAAATGTACACTAAAATAATTCTAAATATTAGAAGCACCTTGATTTTTGTTTTGTAAAATATGTAATTTATTAGACGTCTGTATATATCATTTTGGACGAGCTAATATTTTTATTTTATCCGAGTAAACAGAATTATCACCATCGGAATGCTAAGATGTATAATAAAAACATAAAATTATAATAAACTTTATTTATATCAGGGGAATGTTTAAATACAGAATAAAGATTTTTTGATGTTAATAAATCATCAGAAAAGTGATAAAACCTGCTAACTAAATAATAATTACATCAAACAAAATGATTACGATCTGATTAAGTTTTTCTGTGTAATCGCAAACTATTTGTAATCGTATAATTGCTTCTGCACAGTCCTCAATCACAATAATGTTTAAATAGAAGTAAACCAAATTGAAAATTATTTGTATGAAAAAAATAATAATTAAAACGAAAAAATACTTACGATAAATATAATTGGCGAGAAATGTACTTTTATAAGTATGGTGTAGTATTTATTTATTCTAAGACTATATTACTCTAAATAATTTGGCGTCCCTACCGGTTTAAAATGAAAATTATTAAAAATTGATTTTACTAAGAATTAAGCATATTTCAACTTACTTTTTTTATATTCATAAAATAATATGTCCATTCGGAAGCAGTTCATAAAGAATTTTAATTGTTAGCTTCCGTTTATAATATTACTATATATGACTCTCTTTTATCTGTTTAGCCTCCGGAACTACCGTAAGGTATTACTTCAGAGGATGAATGAGGATGATGTGTATGA
>JAAAKQ030053906.1:0-16143 GCA_010016005.3 Zanna intricata | reverse complement strand
ACCGCTAGTTAAAACCACTGAACAACGCTGAAACCACAGAAAACTCTGATTCCTCACACAAACGGCGAAAGATTTAAACGTTTGAATGAGGGTCAAAGTTAGTGAGGTGAACAACTAGATATTACAACAGTATTAAATCCAAGTCCTACGGCTAATGGTTTTTGAGTTATGAGATACATACGTACGTACAGAAATCACGCCGAAACTAATAAAAATAGATTCAGAGATGGGCAAAATGGATATTTCAGTTAAAATCTGAAACATGAAATTTTTCCCCATCATAATACGTCCTTGTACTTTGTACAAGAAAATTAAAAAAAAACACAAATATCAGTAAATTGGGCACTTTTTTCTTTTTTTTTGTTTTGCGGTAGGAGGAGGAAAAATCCGCCATCTGCTCACACAGATTGTAGTGTCGAGCTCTCACAGACTAAAACACCTCCCCTTTTTCTTCCCAGGAGCGGCTAGAATCGCCTCTCGGCATAACATCAGCCAGTCCTGGGGATCGTAGCAGCAGATTTCCCTACCTACTGCCCTCCCCGTTTGGGCTCCTGCAGGGAAAGGGGGTCCTGCAGGGACCCCCCTTCGGGATCCTCTTGGAATCATTAGAGCGCAAATTATTTTTGGAATTCGCAATTATTTTCTTAAGATTTTGATTTAGCATCGCTCCAGTACCACAAAATTCTAGAAGCTTCCCATAAATGCTTGGTAAGTGTAAACCGGCTTCATGCAGACTTAAACAAAATTATTTTTTGTGTCACAGTCCAATTTTGATCTCTATCCAAGTAATTAATGCGCCTTTTTAATCTTGATATTATCTGTGTCCGCTTCGATAAAATATGCTTCCACCGAGTCAACAAACAATTGAGATGGATTTCTAAATACTCACCAGATTTTGATATTTTAAATAAGAATAAAAAAATCGCTTATACTCCGAGGTGATTTGCGTTAACTTTGTTTCATTCACTTTTATCCTGCGTGTGAGGAGTTACCGTTACGATGAATTCGAAAGTTCTTGTCACTGCTACGTCATCAACGTGATGACTGCGTCATCAACTGCTACGACAATGCTGCTAACTGTAAAATTATCAAGTGTTGCTCAAGAGAAGTGACGCCTGTGTCCGAAAAGCTAAAAGTGGGTTCATAACACATAAATTAACGTTGTACAGATTAGCAAGAAAACCGCTATAATTAACCTGAAAGTAATCTCATTCCACATATGATATTAAGATTATGTAAAAGACATGGGCTAGCATACGTTTGAGTTTGTACTTCTCAACCACTACTTCTAAACAACAACTTCTTGTTGTTTCCAAGAACTAGAAAATTGACCAATACAAAAGAATTGCATTCATGATTGATATCGTAAGCACTACTGTCTTCCTCAGAAGACACTATCTCTAAGACTTTAGTAAGGCTAAACAGTACTTTCCCCATATAAGGTTGTAATCAGAAGATTTGGATTGATTTCTTTATAAATTACTATAGTATCTTCCCATACTAAATCTCTTTATCGGAATAAAAGATGGAAACTAGTTTAAGAAATTTTGTTATATTCTGATTTTCAGCAGGAGTTGAAGATGAAAGAAACGAAATAAAAGTGATTGATGGTAGATGATCGCTAAAAGTACAAGCATTTTCTTTCACGTCCCATCTTACGAATTACAGGAATACTAGTCTAAGGTCTAAACTTCCTTACCACCTTCCTTAAAGAGTAGTAGTTCGTATCTGAAGTGATAGATAAAATTTCCGCAAAAACTTTGCGGAAACAAAACATTTTTTAAAATCTGAATTACCCTTTTCAGTTCTTAAGATGTATATCATTAAAATGTAAAACTAAATTGTCCTCATGGTAGAGTTTATTTTGCCATTTTGTCCGAACTTAAATTTTATTCCTTATAGACAAGTAATGATTATTGTGAGAAGAAGAATAAGACATTCGTGGAGCTTATTGAATTAATTTATTAAGATCATATAAAGGGCTGCACACATCAATCGCAATTCTGAGTGGTATAATAAGATTCCTATCTTCATTAAAAAAGAAGGAGACTTTATTTTTTTAGATGCACACAAGAAAAATTATTAAGAATGACTTGTGTATGATCTGAAAATAAGCTTATACAGCATTGAAGTTTTAGATAATTTAGCTTTAGGTCCGCAGAAATTGTTTATTTACTGTTATATTCTGCCTTTGCTTCGGTAAAACAGCATGCTTTTTAATCACTCACGTCTGAGTATACATCTGGACATTCTTGTAATTTGACTGAATAGCCACCTTTCGAGTAAATTAAGCCTTGCGCTTTTGGGTTATAAATCAGTTTTTATATAGATTGTAGTCGTGCAGCCTCTGTATGAGGCTGGATAATATTCATTGCAATTCGGTTATCTTGCTTGTATATCAGTTACTTTTGAACATAAATTAGAGCAAACATTATACACTGACGTTTGAAATTAATGCATAATGTTTGCCAAACTTATAAAATCTACGAGAAAGATTATACTAGTTCTTAATGTGACTAAATCATTAACATTCTTTTGAATTGGAACTTCATGGCGCTGAATGTATGAAATCATTTTAATTTGTAACTTATCTTGAGAAAATTTTTACATTTTAAAAGAATACAAAAACTCTACGAATATAATTTTCATTAAGTACGATCCTGGCAGAACCTGACTTCTGAGCCTTCTTTATCTCATTACCGTATTTATATCCAGACATTTATTTTTAATAGTATTAATGCACAATACACAGAAGTTATCGTGCAAATTTTAAAAATTTTGACAAAAACAAAAAAGACTGACAAATTGTTGCAAAATTCTCATTTAGTTGAATCAAATATTTATTGTACAAGATGTAAAACATGTATTGAGTTTCCCGTATTTACAAAGAAAATGTATGATTTAGGAGTAGTAATAGTGTGAGAGAAAATAATATTTGTACTGTTTCACACAACTCATAAGTCTAGCTCATAATTGAACTGCTTAAGTTTATCGAGAAACGTTTGTTAAAGTAAGTTGAAATTTATTAACTATAATTTGCAACAATACTGCAACTGTTTTAAACAGGATATTATCATTTTATATGCAAATAAATGGTGGATTATAAACTTCACTCGATTCTCACTGCAAGAAACTATCCCAAAGAAACGAGGCAGGTGACAAGACCACTGATTAGTTTCCCGACCGCACTACACCACGTGCGCTTTACGGTTTACATACATATGCAATGTAATACATACATACAGTAATAGAGACATTATACAGGCATTTGTGCTTGCGTTACAACGCTTTAACAGAATGTAAACTACATAAGAACACACGTACTGTATAATGTTATGAGTTTGTATTCCTTACAGTTATGTATACTTTACGTGCGTTGTCTGATATTAAATTTTTTTTAATAAAATTTACAAAATAATTTAATTAGAATAAACCTAAAATAATTGGTATTATATAAATATAAATTATGATAAGTGTTCTTTATATAAAGATGAAACTATGAGTTCCTATCAAATAAATAATTTAATATTCAAAAACTATTTAAACATCAAAGGATGGCAGTTCGTCTAATCGTACTAGTTGATGAGATTAATTTTGTAGTCAATCTTTTACTCTTAAAACAAGCTTTTACAGATTTTACTCTTTACATTATATGAAATGGCGTTTTTTTTTTCGAAAATATTTATTGAATTGAGAAAGCCCATATTTATTTTATTTATGTAATACCAGGTTACAAGGTAACAGCACAGTGATATGTTCACATTATTATGCAAAGATGCCGAGGCATCTGTTCGCAGTCAGGTATGTAAGTGTAAATGAGTAGTCTTGAACAGGTTCAGGCTGACCAATCTTGAGCTAGCTGGTTAATTGAAACCCAAGCACCATAGAATATTGGTATCCAGAGTCTAACATTCCAATCCGTATAAAAACTGCCTTTGCAAGGACTGGAATTACAATACAAGACTGAAAAATATATTTTTATACGCTCATAATTGATACATTCTCTTTACATCCTAAAATGAACAATAGGAAGTTTATTAATAAAGTCATATTAACTTTTTTAATTTTTTTTTAGCTGTTTTGTTATTTTTAGGAAAATTCTAAAATCAATTATGTTGTGTATTTGCTGTAATTCTTTCTTATCAGTTAGCTATCTTCTTAAAATGATCCTTCATTGGTACATCTTGCTCTGTTGTGTATTGATTAAATTTCGTATGTTTGGTTATATGTTTCATTAAATGCTACGTATTTGATGAATTATTTATATTTAATGTTCACATTTAATTATATCTACATTTTTAAAGAATTAATGGTTTAGACAATGTTCAAAAGTTAAATATTAAAGACCTCTTTATGTAATAAATAACTTATTTGGCTATTTTATGTATATGTATACACACGCGCGCGCGCGCGCGCGCAGAGAGAGAGAGAGAGTGAGAGAGAGAGAAAGAAAGTGAGGTGGGTAATAGATATTCTTTTTATGAATTACTAAAGCTCCTAAAACAGAAAATAAGTTTTACTTTACAGTGTAAACTAGATTAAAATCACCTTAATCGGTCTTCTATTCAAATAATGAAATTATTTACCTCGTACAGTAAACTAATAAATAAATCTTAAGAAACTTTTCGAAAAGTTTATGCTCTATTCTCGACTACAGTAAATAAAAATAAATGCAACTTGTTTCCTTTACATCTGATATTCCGCCGTACTTGTACATTTTGGTGGATGAGACAAAATTTCATTCCAATGCCAATCGATTGGTGCAACTTTTAGAGAAGCATTGCATTAAACGAATTTTATTGGATTCTTTTCATACTGCGACAGAGAGTAGATTTAACTGTTTATCGTTTTATCATGATTTCAATTCGTCACTAGTTACGGCTCGTCTGTTAGCAAAAGGAAATTACAAATCCACTTAAAATTATTGTTATTTTTTGTTAAAAGATATTTTGAATTTTTTTTTAATAATTTTTATCCCGTCAATATAGAATAAGAATTATTTACAATTTTACTTATTTTATCACTTATTAGATCGCGACAAGGATTTTACCTATTAATACCGCATTCAGAAACTTTTGTATGGTTTTGTGTTTTTTCTTGTTCTTGTCACATATTGAATGTGACAAACTGTAACATTACTATGACTTAATGTCACATACTGTTACATTATTTCTATCACATACTGTCGTTTCTGAATGTCACATACTGAATGATCGGTAAACGAGATCGTCAGGTGATGTCTTCACATAGGGAAAATAAATGTCCCAGAAATACCTCCTTTAACCATAGCCGTGTGGGCAGTTTCCTGATTCTGTTGGACCACAATTCGGCTCGGTTTTTGGTCTTCTACGAATTTCTGGAGAAAGAAATTTTGCAGCATTCAAGTGTACCTTTCTAAATTCCTTGAGACTGTCTGACTACTTTCTTTAAAGAAATATGGGGTGATGAACCAAAATTTCGCACCCCACGATTGCTGTTGAGTAGGTGGTAGAGATCATGAAATTGAATTCGATTTGTATTGGACCAATACTGGAAGTTCTATTTATTATCACGAGCCGACAGATGGAAAGATGTTTATTATATGCTGACAGGAGGATTAGTGTATTTTCCGTAATTTCCATCATCATCTCTGTAAAGACACGGAGATGTTCTTACCACGACGGGTCAATTCTTGAACAACCATCAAATGTGGCAGGAGTAAAAATTCAAGTCAGCAATATTCCTCTGACTGCTTAATATCTACATGTCAATATGAGCAATATCTACATGTCAAACGATGATAGCTAACTTCAATTGCTTGCCTTATTTATTCAATGCTCCCCGGTATTCGTAGGGATGCCCTTTCCGATGGTGCTTGATGCTGCCTTCCTGAAATTATTCATCCACAACATGATAGTGTATTTTCATATCAGCACGTCAGAATAGTTGGTTGTTGAAAAACGATTCCATAGAGAGAAAGAGAGAGAACAGTGCGCAGCATTCAGCGGCTTCATGGTGACTGAAATGGCATGGAGTCCCCCCGACTTCCACCCACTCATATAAAAACTCGTAACGCTGTTTTACAAAAAAAAAGGATGTGTACGCTTTGGGAAAATTATTACGACCAGGCTGGCATAGCCTTTGTCGTCGTTGGAGTTCATCAAGGTTATCAAAGAGGTTTGCGAAGAATTTAGGGTGTACTACTGTTGTCCTCCTGATAGACATACATATTGGTGGTCTGTCAAGATTTCACAATTGAGAAACTCTGCGTGGGCTGCCAGAAGAAGATATCAACGTGCGGTTCAGGGTGATGACTTGAATCGGCGGCAGGAGGCTCACAATCATTATAAAACAGAACGGAAGAAATATAAAGATACTATTAAGAAGGCCAAGATAAAATCTTGGAAAGACCTCTGCGATGATATTGATCGTGATTAATGGGGGAAAGCCTTCCGTATCGTCACCAAGAAATCCAGAAGGAGGCTGCCTGTACTTACGGAGCAGATACGGCAAGCTGTGATACAACTTTTTTCCACAACATGATGATCCTGTCCGAGAGGATATAGTGGTCGATTAATTGAATCCATTTACAGTGGATGAACTAATAGCTGCCGGTAAGGGCTTCAGCCCTCGCAAGTCTCCGGGACCGGATGAAATCCCTGGCGAAATCATGCGGGTTCTGGTTAAGAGGACGCCTGTGGAATTATTAAATATTATCAATAAAATGTATACGGATGGACGAAATTAAGACACCGTATTATTCTGAGGAAATTAAATAATCAAGATTGGTATTGATAGAAAAGCCTGATACAGGATCATACAGACTTATATATCTCACGAATTCTATCTGCAAGATTTTTGAAAAGATGTTGGATGTCCGCATTAAGGATAGTAACATTATGAACAGTAACGGCTTGAGCCGTCTCATGCGCAAAACCATAGGCTCAAGGTCCTGTAAGAGAAGGACATATGCCCATGTTGTGAACTCAGTAATGCTGTACGGCGTTACTACTTGCTATAAAGCACTGGATATAGATGTCAATAATAGAAAGTTGGAAAGTGTACAGAGGGGCATAGCACTACGTATCGCGATGGCCTACACGTCTGTTTCGACTGAGGCTGTACTGGTTATAGCAGGAGTTCCCCCTGTGCAACAGTTGGCTATAATGCGAATTAGAGTTTTCACGGGGAAAGCAAAGATGCTGTGTATGCGTTAATAATTCAGGATTAGCAGAGAAGGTGGGACAACTCAGAAAAAGAACGTTGGACTCACAAACTAGTTAGCAGAATCGAAAATTGGCTACATAGAAAGCACGGTGAACTACTGGCTAGTCCAGTTTCTGACTGGACACGGGATGTTCAGATCAAATCTACACTGGAGGAGACGTGCGAATAACCCGTTGTGCCTTTGTTGCGGACAACAAGACACGGCTGAAACACATAGTGTTTCAATGCATGCGATGGGTCCAAGAAAGAATGCAATGTCAACAGATTACTGGTATATTAACTGCAATATAGTGGAGTTGATGTTGAAAAGTGAGCATCAGTATTGTACAATAGGGGCTTTATAACAACAATTCTAAAAAAGAAACACCGAGACGATAGCGTTGTGAGGGATCAATGATCAGCCTATTATAGAGAAGAACAATGATGAAGTCCACCATGCAGTGGTGAAGAACAGGACCAGAGAGTGATGGGGGGTGAAGGACAGCTCTCTGCTGAGTCGTCATTGATCCGAGCTTGCTCGGATGGGTGGCGATGATGACGCACGTGGACTCCGGATCGCTTCTGAACCGAAAGGCACCTCCCCGAGGCTGCGCAATGCTTAATGTGGGTCCGGCCTCGGGGAGGAGGAGAACGGTAAGGAAGGTTTAGTCGGTATGGGGCAGGTTATATTATGCCTAACAACACTTTGGCAGAGCCTATAGCTAATTAGCTAGCCTGGGACGGTTAGCGTCCTGACTCCGAGCCCGGCAGACCCGTGGTGGCGTGCGTAAATGGCATTCCTTCATCACTGGGAAAAAAAAAACTTTGTATATTTAAAATAATAATAAAACAGAAGAAAAAACACTGTTCAATGTATTACAAAAAACTGCCATTTGCTGGAAACAGCGCAGAAAAACATGAGAACAAGACACACAATTCTGAACAAGCTGGAGAAATATTTTTTTACTTGCCATAATACTATAATGAAGTATAATCTTCATATTATTCATTTCTAGACTAAGTATTTACTTTTCTCGTTATTTTTCTATTGGATATAATTTACTTCAAACATCAAACTACTTTTCTTTTTTTTTGGTGCCATTTAAATTACATCTTTAGTGATACATTCATACCATCAGAATCTGAAATAAATTAATTTTAAAAAAACATTAGACTATTTTGATATTCTAATTAAAGTAATTTAGTAAGAAACTAGAGGCTGTAGGTGGATTACATAATGAGTAATAAATAATGTTCCAAATGTTCATTTATTCTAATTTCAATAATTTTTTAAGTATACTTTACACATCCTAAATTGCATTTATTTTTACATATTAATTTATAAATTCCCGTACACTTGATCGGTTTAGTTTTATTTGTATTTAGCCTTTCTGAGGTCAGAGACAAATTTCCTAGACATAGGAAATTTAAAATTGTAGGCAGTAACGGTAAAATTATGAGTTTTAAAATATTTTTCACCTGTTGCTGTAGCGATATTTAAATTTTGTCCATGTTTTCTCAAATTTGTATTCAATTGTTTTAAAATGGAAATTTTTTGGCTGCACTAGTCGATTGTTTTCTGTGCACTGATAATGGTTTTTCTACCTTTTTTTTAACCTCTGGAACCACCGTTAATTAACACATCGGGGAATGAAGTGAATGATGTGTAGCGTGAGTGAAAATGCTATGCCTGATCGGGATTCGAACCAAGGACTTCTGGATGAGACGCTACCACTCGAACCACGGAGGCCGGCAAATGGTTTTTCTATTAAAAACATTGAACATAACTTTACCTAAAATGAAACTGATTTCTCTACGATAATTATCTAGACAGACCCGCATCCGGTTAGCTCCGTAAAAATACATAAAAACTGGCATTGTTTGTTACATTGAAAAAAAATCAGTGGTTATATAGCTGTCACTAAGCATACTTTTTTGTTATGAACATATTTTATTAAAATTCGCAAGAATTGTTGAAACTCTCTTCATGCATTCATTTCATGAAAAGATTTCACTAAGAATCCATTCAGGAAGTTACCATTGCTGTTTCATTAAATTGTTTATAAAAATCATTATTAAATTGAAAAACGTTTTGATTCAACTTTAAATTTTCAACTTTAAAATTATTAATTAGATCAAAGTTACTTTTAACAGAAAAAAAAAATAGAGATCGGCGAAATTTTACATTCTACTAAATGTAACACAGACCATTTATTCCGGAGATGACCGGTCACATTTCATTACTCAATTAACCAATCGGCTTAACCAATCGGGTTGGTCAGTGGTGAACTCTCATCGCAAATCAGTTGATTTCGAAGTCGAGAGTTCTAAGGATCAAATCATAGTAAAAGCAGTTACTTTTATACGGATTTGAATATTAAATCGTGGATACCGGTGTTCTTTGATAGTTAGATTGGGTAATTTGGGTTTCAATTAACCATACATTTCAGGAACGGTTAACCTTTTTTTTTTCTTCTGTATCGATGATTTGCGAAAGAATGGATTTCGTACTCGAATCCTGAGTTAATAAAACCCGGGCAACGGTTAACTTGAGACTGTAAAAGACTGCTCTTCATTTACATTAACATATCATCCTCATTCTCTGAACTAATACCTTTCAATGGTTTCGAAGTCTAAACATAAAAAAAGTTATGTATGCTTACGTTAAGATATAGTAACGATCAAAGAGTTAAATACCACCAAATTAATACTTTAATATTAATATTTCATTTTAGAAAAATCAAAGCAAAAAAACCCAGAGTATTAAAAAGTAAGATGTAAATTGTAAACTTTTTTTTATGTATAAAAGTTTCAGGCTACTAAAATATATTAACGATTATAATGGCTCCTTTTCTTTTAGAATATAAACCAAAATAATAAAACGTCTGCAGCCAAAGAGTATTGTTTTAAATTCATTTACTTCTTAAAAGTATTTTTAACTGCTACACAACAAAAGTGAAAAATCTTTAATTTTTTTTTTAAGGAACGTTACTAAGTCTTAGTTACAGAACATTAACTGCAGTCAATTAGCCTTAAATGAATACGGAGTACTCCCATTAAGCTAGAATTAACAAAAGATAAAGCTAACTTAGAACTAAAATTAAGTATGAGTTCATCGGGTTTTTTTTTTTTGTTTTTAATCCCACAGAGAAATAATGAATATTCACTTAATACATTTTTTTTTTTTTTTTTTTTTACCATTAGATAATTATTAATATAAACTTGCTGTGCGATGTCGGTCTATAAAAACGGTTCATTTCACAGTAATGTGCGTTGATGAAAATTTATATCAGGCTGCTCTTATAAAACCTCATTTTTTTAAAATTGATCTACCATACTAATTTTCAACTTCCTATTAACACCTCAAAAGCTTCTGTCCTTTTTTTTTTCAAGCTTTCCGTTTATCGATGTTTCGCCACTATAAAGTGCAGCATTCCAAATATAAAGCTTTTTTTTTATTTTTTTCTAACACCCAGGTTTTTTTAATATATATTACATTTTCTTTCTGAATGAAAATTCTCTTTCCTTGTACTAAATATTAGTTTTTAATGTCCTCCTTTTGTAATTTGCATTTTTTAATTCTTTTAATTAACAAATTCTTATAAATCTAATCTAACAGTCATCCTATTTTTCAAAACAACTCACCAGTATTTTATTTCGTTCGTATTTCATTATCTTTTAGAAAAAGGCGTTTTTTTAATAAAAAAAAATTTACTAACTTCTTTTCCTCGCAATATTTTAGCAACTTCTCATTTTTTATGAATTCTAATCATAGCTGCCTAATGCATAATAATAACAATGTTTAATAATCAACTAAACCGAATAGAGCTAGCTACAATTTTTTTTTAAATATTAAAAAAATAATTATAAAATTTTTCAGGAAATCAACAGACAAACAGTACTTTTAAATTTCGTGAACATAAGGTGAAATTCTGTTTTGAAAATTTAACAAATTATCGACATCATTTAGAATGTTTAGTAATAAGTTTAGTTCTTAAGTGGTTCTCATGATATAACGAAAAAGCTGAAAACACATTTGTAGTGCTTACCCACACACACTCAAACAAACACACACACACACACACACACACACACACACAGAACTTAATTTTAAATAGTTATCATTTTATTTAAATATAATAATTTTTTGTTTAATTCAATGGTTCAAAACAAAGCACGCGCGCATACCGTATTTAATTCGCGCCGGTGTGGAGGTACTAGCGGCAACGGTTTGCACTGCCGGCCTCTGTGGCTGAATGGTAGCGTCTCAGCCTTTCATCCGGAGGTCCCGGGTTCGAATCCTGGTCAGGCATGGTATTTTTCACACATGCTACGATTCATTCATCTCATCCTCTGAAAATATACCTTAACGGTGGTTCCGGAGGTTAAAAAAAAAAACCGTTTGCACTAACTTAATGTAACTTTACAACTTACATAGAACAAATTTTGCTTGTACGGTTGGCAAGCTGGTGTAGCAACGAGGCTTAATGCACCGGATATTGAGCCAACCAGACGATCGAGTTAGAATCCCAGCCATACCGAGTTAGTTTTTTTTTTACAATTTAAGTATTATTCATTTATTTAATCCTATCGCTCACTTGTGATGTCGCAACATAGCAGTAATTTAGAGCACTTTTGGGGATGGGAGTGCTATTTTGCGAAAATTATTTTTTTTCAAAAATTGTTATTTGTTAATTGTTAACAAATCACGAAATCTAACTTAGCGAAATCTCACATAGATTTGTTAAAAAATCTCAAATAGCGAAATCTCGAGATACTGAGGGTGACCGTGCTCCACATACTCACCTACTTGACCTTTTACGTTGAAGATTTAATGGCATCAATGCTCCATTTATAGAAGTAATCTGACCAGGTTTGGTCAAAATCGGTCCAGTAATTTGGAGATATTAACTGATTTAAGAGGCCAACACCGCATACACGTACATAAAAATGTTAATAACCGGAGTATTTCCATCCGGTTTTTTGGGTTCCTCCTCAAAACGTCAAAGATCGGGTGAAAACCATACGTGGCCAAATTGGACCGATTACAATATTTTCCCTTCTAGAGCTATACAGCTATCTAGACGGGAAATTAAAAGTATTGAGACCCAAAATTATGATAAACCATTAAAAATAAATGGAAATTATTATCTTAAGTAAACTATTTCGTGTCAGTAAAAAAATGTAAATCTGTTTTAATCTACATACATCTGAAGTAATCTGTTACGTCAATTTTATTTATTAAACCGAAATAATGTTTACCCTGTTATCAGGGTAAAGGAAAACAATTCAAATGAAATTTTTGTTAAAAAGAATTATGTACTTCAACTCATATCATTTCAACAATAAAAAATCAACTGGCCTGTTTTTATTTCTCTAATAGAATAGCCTGTTTGATTACATTTTTTATAGCAATACAGAAAAGAATGAAAAGCTTATAAAACCACACAAAAACAACAAAAATGAATAAAAGAATTGGTAAACAATAAAAAAGCATGCAGAAATACCAATAAGTGAATGATATAAAAAGCTACAAAAAAAAAACCGCATCAAAAGAATATGACCTCTACTGAAATAGCTGTATCTCTTATTCAGCAATCATCCTATCCTAAAAACTATTATTTAGACAATAAAATTGACATAATAGTAAAATCAAAGGATATAAAATGATTTTTTCCCTTGTTCTTATAAGGCGGTATTATGTAAGATAACAAACAATAAGCACACATTTTAAAGTAAAAAAAATAAATAAATAAAATAAACTTTCACCAAAAAAAAAAAACTAACAATACGGTAAAAGGGACTAATAAACTTAAAAAAAGATGATATAAAATTGTCACTAAAAATTTCAGTTTATTCATTAAATTTCTCCTTTTTGAAGTCAACGCTAAATTAAAAACAAATATAGCGAAAAATTACTAACCTTTACTTTAACACAGATTATAGAAAGATAAAATTTTAAATACAAATAAAAAAGTTTAATTTTATTAATTTAGATATTTTCTTTATTAAACGAAAAGATGAGAAAGCTGTATCTTTGTAAAAATAAGAAAAGAGTGCGGAGGTATCACAAGAGACTGCTTAGTGCCGAACATTAATCTGGACTGCAAAAGTATTGAACTTTTTACCAGAAATTCCCAAACATATTTTCTAAAATTTTCATATGAAGCAGTTAGAATATCTTAATAAATTCAAGACATACATCATTATATCGTTAAATAAAATATTATTCTGTGATCACAACAAAAGAAATATATCTTCAAATCGTTTACGAAGATAATGAATGTAGCACTTCGTTAAAAAAAAAAAAAATTAATTTATATTCCATAGAAAAAACTAACAGTGGGACTATCGGAGAAAGTCCTAAAAAAAAAAAATTTTAAATCGTTTAAGTGTGTCTATTTAGTGAAAAATATAAGGCTTATATATCAAAAGTAAATAAAATTGATCGAATTTTTTTTCTTTCTATTTTTGAAATCGGTTAAAAATATGGAAGATAAATAATATATAACATTTAGAGCGGTTCTTGAAAATTTAAGATGAAATTAACAATCTATTGATTTTTAAACAAAACATTTTATTTGTGAAATAATTAAATTTACTATTACAACACATTTAGGTTTATTTTACCTATAAGCGAAGGACATTAAAGGAATTTTCTATCATTTAATAATAATTCCGCTTTAACAAAAACGAATTGATAAAAGTAATACGTTTGTTATTTATTTAATAACACACCACAAAGTTAAAATTAAAAAATTACAATATTATTGAAAACCTAATTGTACAACACGGCAAAGTTAATTAAATAATTTACTTACAGCTTTGTAATTCTATATAGCTTAAAACTTTACAAATACTTTAATTAAACAAATTAACAATACAGCAACAAATTACTGCTAATATTACTTCTATTATTTTTCAGCTAATAATAATAATAATAATAATATTTTCATCTCTACTGAACCCCTGAACGACAACCATTCTAAACATTTTAAATATCCTTTTATTAATACATTCTTATGTTTAAAATTTCCTACATTTTTTTTTTTTTTGTTTAATCTCCGTAACCACCGTTAAGGTATATCTTCAGAGGATGAGATGAATGAATTGTAGCGTGTGTTAAAAATGCCATACCTGACCTGGATTCGAACCGGGACCTCCGGATGAAATGTCGACACCTACCGCTAGCGCCACGGAGGCCGGCTTAAAATTTCCTACTGAAGAAACTGTACTACACCCTGCGTATTAAGACAATTTACATACTTCCTGCGAATAACTAACTATCTGAACTTGTATCCAAATGAGCTGGCGTATCGATTTTTATTCTGAAATAAACAAGTAAACGCCGTAACGTTATCCTAATGAAACACAATACGAACCTTCTTTAAATTTGCATCTTATTCTTTTATCATACACTTTTAGTTCACGACCTATTGAACAAATTCTTTATCGGTTCATTTCCTTTCTCTTTTATTTGTTTTAAAGGACTTCTAAAGTGATATTGTCGTAGCTGTATTAATTCTATTTACGATATAAATAAGAACATAAAACAAAATAAATAGCAGAAACCGGAAACAATGTTTCTTTCTAAACATTACTAATGATAATAATAATTTTTTCTCGTAATTATTTATATGTTTATATGTTGTTATTTATATGTTGTTATAACTGTTTACACGGCATTAAGAATAAAAAATCAAAATTAATGTTAAAAGCAAAATAAAAGGATAAAACAAAAGGTGAATGAATTACACAAACAGGAAGAATTTTTGAAGTAAAACAGCAAAAATTAATACGATGTTAACGAAAAACTGCAAAAATAAAATTGAATTAAAAGCAGAATAGTAATGGCTAAGTTCTCTTTAGTGTAAGATATTAATTATGAAATATGTTAAATTTGGGTTAAAAACAGAAAGTTGAACTTTTTTTTTTTTACTCCGGAACCACAGTTAAGTATATCTTCAGAGGATGAGATGAATGAATTGTAGCATGTGTGAAAAATGCCATGCCTGACCGGAATTCGAACCCGGGACCTCCGGATGAAAGGCCGAGACGCTACCATTCGCACCACGGTGGTCGGCAGAAAGTTAAACTTGAAGAAACTTTTTGTCACGGTTTTTTTTTTTTTTTGTATAAATGTGAAACATGTACTAGTAAGAATGAAAGAAAGGCTGGAGGTATTTGAAATGAGGAGAAAAGAGAAGTTTGGAGAACATTAAATGATAGATACTAGAAAAAAAAGCGAGCCCAAGGCCCGCCACGAAAATTTTACACGATTTATTTTCATTACACATTATTTTGTTACATTTTTGCCAACTGTAACTAAATAACGTTCACGCATTTAGCATACTAACAACAACAAAAATGTTTACAACGAAAAGTTTCAAAATTCTGAACATTTTTAGCTGTTTCTTGAGTTTTGATTTTTTAAACAACTCAAAACACAAATGTGATTTTAAATAAATCATTCATATCGAGAAGTATAAATGTTCGAGAAGTATAAACCGTTCGAACGAATAAATCATTCGTGCGCTGGGCGCAACATCATTGGTCTGCTCTGCGTCAGTGAAAGTAAAAAAAGGAAAAATGAGGAAAGTGAACAAGAATAAAAAATTAGAACAGATTAATTCATAAAGGAAAGCTAATCGTTTAAAACAAATAAGAAGAAAGATCGATTAAAATAGTGTTTTAAGCATTAATAGAAGGTACAAATAAGTAAGGTGAGAAAAGATTAAAAATGAAAGATCATCTAAAAGGAGATGTTAACTATCAATTTCTGAAAATATTAATTGAAAATAAAAGGGAATGGAAACGGAAGTAGTAAAGGGACTTCCTTCCGACAGATAACCGATTATAGTACGATGTCCGTAAGTTTCAAATCCTAATAAAGATAGTTATTTTTATACGGATTTGAATACTAGATCGTGGATACCGGTGTTCTTTGGTGGTTGGGTT
>JAAAKQ030053884.1:1465-16143 GCA_010016005.3 Zanna intricata | reverse complement strand
CTGATGTCAGAATGGCGGTGCTACCCCAACTACTTCTCCCGCTACGCGTAAACGGCGGTTACTTTGTGGACGACCCTTGTAAAAACCTTCAGCTATCCTGAGGATATCCTTGTGTAGAATTGGGAAATGAAATTCATCATTGATTATCAATTAATTATTTTAAAATGTTTTTTGTTTGGATTATCCCCATCTCTTGCTGCTAAAAATATTATTTATTTTATTTTTATTTGTCAATGTTTTCAAATAGTAATTTTTCAACCACATCAAACAGTTTGTTTTTTTTTTTTTAAATAAAATTAGGGTTTTATAAAACCTTCTTATTATTATTATCATTACCTTATTTATTCAGAATACAACAATTTTTTTGTACTAATTGCTATAGATATTTTTTTTTTCAATCATTTATTTTTTCAATTATCAAAGGAATGAAAAAAATTTTGTCTGAAAATTGTAAACAAAGATTTTAAAGTACCTAATTTTTAACTTTCAATATTATTAATGGAATGAAAAAAAATTATTACATGGATTTTTTTTATTGAAAAATCACATTTAAATTTACTTCTATCTAAAGAGACCCAATAACAACACTTAGAAAAAAAAATATCACAGTAAATTTCAATAGTCAATATAATCCTCAAACATGGTATCCAAATCCAAAGTGACAAATTTTGATTGTAAATATCTGAAAAAGAATAAGTAAAAGAATCTGAATTGTTACTATAATAATAAAGCAGAGTATTAATAAATTATAACTTTAAATAAAAATTTCATCTTTGAAACTCCATTAGAGACCATGAAACCTGAAAACAAAATATCTAAAAATACATCCAAAAATCTTTGACTTTGTCATACATTTATTTATCGACAATTAAGTGAACATTAATTTTCTTTTGTTTCACATTTGCTAAATTTCTGAAAATCTTGAGCTACAGGATACAATAGTTTTCAAGCTTTTAGCTGTTTTACAATAACCATTAAGAACAGTAATGAGAAATCATTTTATTAAAATTTACCAAAAAAGCAAATAGTAATATTAAAACCATAAAGTCATACTTTATTATCTTTATGGAATAAAGAACAGCATTACAACTTGTTCAATCTCACCGATTTAAACAAAATAAGCTTCAGGTTTAATCTTTCATTTTCTCTGATAAATCATCTTGATTCAACAAATCATTTAGGTTGATAGAGTAAATTAATTTTAATTTTCCACTATTTAAAATTTTGATCGAAAAGCAATAAGCAAAATGAACTATTACAAGATGTGATCAAAAAATACGGTGAATTATGTTATAAAAATCAAAGTAAAAAAATTACCTTAAATATCAATTAATCTCCTTCAAAGTACTGTCCTTGGCTAGCAATACATTTATCCCAATGTTGAATCCACGACTGGAAGCATTTCTGGAAGGGTTCTTTTGGAATAACTTTCAGCTGCTCTGTCGTGGCCTTTTCAATGTCAGGAATGGTGTCAAAACGTTTCCCTTTTAGCACATTTTTTATTTTCAGAAGTTGCATGGTGCTAAATCTGGTGAGTAAGGCGGATGTGGACAAACAGGAAGACTTTTAGTGGCCAAAAACTCGTCAATCAAAAGCGACTTGTGGCACAGCGCGTAGTCATGAAGAAGAAAACCACTGGCCCATTTTATAGGTCTCTTTCTTCGCACATCGTTTCGCAAACGTTCCAGTACCCTCTTGTAAAATTCTGAGTTTACAGTTCGTCCCCTTGGAACGAACTCTGATCGCACTATGCCCTCACAATCGAAAAAAACAATGACCATGACCTTGAGTTCGACTTTGATTGACGGGAATTTTTAAGGCAAGGTGAGTTACTGGTTTTCCATTGAGAACTCTGAATTTTTGTCTCAGAATCATAGCCATAGACCCAGCTTTCATCCCCAGTAACAATTTTGGCCATGTAGTCCACATCTGCATGAAGACGATCCTTCAATTCCGTGCAAACTGAAACATGATTTTCTTTTTGTTCATCAGTCAAAAGTCTCAGAACAAATTTGGCACTCATTTGTATCATTTGCAAATCATCTGTTAAAATGCTATGCACAGACCCGTAAGAGATGTTAAGTTCTCTAATAAGCTCTTGAATAGTCATTTGCCTGTTTGAACGAACAAGTTTGGCCACTTATTGCACATTTTCATCTGCTTTTGAGGTCAAAGAACGTCCTGACCGTTCCTCATCCTTAACTTTTAAATCGCTCATACCACTTGTAAACAATCTTCAAAGTTACCACATTATCACCATACACTGATCTTAACATTTCGTAAGCTTCTTTGGCACTTTTTTCCAACTTAAAACAAAACTTAATGTTAATGCATTATTGAAGATTCATGTTTCACAACAGACACTGTAAACATGACCTCACTGTAGTGGCTATAGAAGCAGACTGACAAGCCGGAACATGTTCAAACTTGTCACTGCCTGCCTCAACACATGAGAGTATGAGACATACTAGTTGAAATAGATGCAGCATAAATAATTGCTACAATAAAAAATTCATTCACCATATTTTTTTATCTCACCTAGTATATACTTTTATTTATAAAATATGAATACCAAAGAGATGGCACAGTAACTGGGGAGATGTTTCTATAAATAATTTATCCAAAAGTAAACAGAATCGATTAAAATTACAGTTAAAACAGAATAAGGAGAATTTTTTAAATTCTATACAGCAGATATGAGTTAAATTTTATGAAATACTTTGGTAAAACCTGTAATGATAATTCAAAAACTCATAAGAAGTGAAGAAAAGTTTATAAGAAATTATGGAAAATTTATAAGTACTTAGAAGTGTCCTATTGATTCACGATTAAGTAAGCTCTAGCTGTGGTGCAATTGAATTCCAGAAAGCTACAGCTTTGTGTTAACTTAAAAGATTAAATAACAGTAATTAATTATAATAGTTCAGCTCTACAAAATTCTTTAGTACCAACTGACTTAATTCTATCTGTAATTCTTTTCAGATAAAACTTGTTTCTAAACTGATGAAACTCAAAAAAACAATTTTGTTAAAATCTTTTAAAATTAAGAAGAAAAAACCATTAGCTAGATTCCAATTTTTTTGTCTGAAAATAAAATGCGGACAATATTTAATGTTAGTATGATCATATGATATTACCAAAATGATATGAAAAATAAATACAATAATTGTTACAGCAAAAAAGACATGTCAGTAAAAATACAAAATGCACAAGCACATCAGCCGCAACAGAAGCAGATCACTTTAGTTATGTGCACTAACTGTATAAGAATAAACTGAAATTCAAGTCTGATTGAGCGGAAAATCACTTCACACTAGAGCAGTGATTCTCAATCTTTTTAGCTCCACAACCCACAAAAAGTAAAAAAAATATAACAAATATTTTGTGACCCCACCCTCAATTCCAATCCAATGAAAACATGTTAAAACTATTTAGCTGTATTGATAATGACAAATATGAACATGTATGCATAAAGTGTACAAACATGAGTAATTTACATGTTCCAACTTGATATGTAGCTAAAAGATTCAAGTGAATCTGTTGAGTATTCAATTAGATGACTCAACAGATATAACAAACATTTCTCAGTTCTTATGTTTTATGAGATATGTATGCAATAGAAACTGATTAATCAAAGAAAATACATTGTTTTACAAATCAATACTTGGTTATTCAATAGGACAATGTCTTTTTGATGTTTTTTATGAAGCTGCTAAAAACTATAACATAAATGAACAAAATGTAATGCATTATGTAGTGATTGTGCAAAGGTGATAACAGGAAAGAACAGTAGATTTCTGAAAAAATTAAAAGATAATCTTGTACCAAGGGCAGATTGGATGCAGTGCTTCCTTTACAGATATGTTCTTATCACAAAAAATATGCTGGAAAATCTAAAACTTTGTAAAGCCGTGAAAAAGGTTAGTTTTATTAAAAATCAACTATTACAGAATAGACTATTTGTTAAACTATACAATGAAATGAGTAAAAAGAAAAATCTCTTCTTTTTCATGTAGAAGTCAGATGGTTATCACAGAGGAAAGTGTTAACCTGACTATTGGAAATGAGAGATGAATTAATATTTTTCTAGGATAAACAAATGCCATTCTCAATGTTTTTACAGAATAATGAGTACATGCTGCTGTTTGCTTACATATCTGATATATTTATGCATTTAAATAACTTGAATGTGAATTTACAAGGATGTGATAAAAACATTTTATTAATGACAGACGAAGTTCATGTTTTCATTAAGAAGCTTGATATCTGGATAATTCACCTTTAAAACAAAAATTTTGATATGTTTCCACTTATTTCCAATTATATGGACAAATATTTGGTATTTGGATAAAGAAGACACTAGTGTTATATTCACCAGTGTTTGGATAACATGTATATGCATTTACATGAGCTAAACATTCAATTGGCGGGAATATTTCCTGGAAGAAATACTCCCACCACTATTATAACGATAAAAACGATTTCTCAAAGAGATGAGAACTGAATCCATTTAGTAAACACAATGTTGCAGCTGCTAAGTTACCAGTTAAGATTAATGACCAGCTCACTGATATATCTATAGATAAAATATTACAAATATAATTTAATCTGATTTGGATACGTTCTGGCTTGCTCAGTGAATTGAATATGGAAATTTAGTCACAGAAGTACTGAAAATATTAATCTTTTTCACCATATCTTACTTCTGTAAAAAGAGTTTTTCATCTATGTTGTGCTAAAAACTAAATAGGGAATCTTCTTTTATTCTAGAAAACAACTCAATTTTTGTATGTTTCTAACATAGATCCATGCATAGAAAAACTTGTAAATGAAAAATAAATGCAGCCATACCGTTAATTTATTTTCTTTATATATGTAAATAAAATAAATTATAATACTCCCAAGGGGATCATGACCCCCCAGTTTGAGAAACACTACACTAGAGATCAAAATACAATAATTCTATTACCAAAAGACAGCTTCTTCTGCCGAGTGCAGATAGTTCAAAAAAATATCTCTCTGTATGACGAAGTGTATTGTATAATACTTCCTAAAACCTTGTATACATCCTTTTTTCTGCTTCAATACTTTTTTTTACCTGCATTTAAAAGTGAATCAGAATGGTATGATAAGTCTTTCCGCTTGAAATGATACCAAAATATCAACCTTCGAACTTTGGTATGATAGCTAATGAATGAACTCATATTGGTTAAAAAATGAATGTACATATTAAATCAGAACATAACTTGTACAAATACCTGTTTTACATAGTAGTAACAGGAAAATGAATATCTAGCAATACCAAGCTTAATGTTTTTATGATGCATTTTTTATAGTTCTCTAGAGAATTTTGATTACATAAACATAAATATTATTCACAAGTATTCTGATTTTAAACAAATAGTGGTGTCATTCCTAACATTAGTCAACATCAACTGGCTGGCTGGCTGGACTAACAAATCAGTTGTAAGAATAATTATAAAAAATAAAAATGTAACTTACAACATTTCATTATTTTCTTCCATATCTTTTATTGTTTTGTTCTGACTAGCAACTTTTCTTTTGAAAGAATAAAGCTCTTTTTCAGTCTCTCTATGTTCTTTTTCAAGAATCTTGACTCTCCTGTAAATTAATTAAAATCATATTTATAAATTTTCAGAGAAAAGTACAATGCTGTATAGTAGCAGGAAAATAATTTATATAAAAATTGATCACAAAGTTACAGTGATGGAATCTCCCATTCTAACATACATCTCCTTTACCTCTTGTTCAAGAAACGTACCACATCACATAAAAATGTTAAAATGTTTAAAAAAGCTACTAAATATTCATCATTTCACCTAATATCAAGAAATATTGCTGTAAAATTCAATAAAAACAAAAAATGTATTTAATCACAAACAGCATCATAAGCACACAAAGATTAAATTAAACAGGACCTTGCACCATTCAGTCAAAAAAATGTTGAGTCAGCTTTGTTTAACTTAGTAGAATTTCCTTTAATTTGATTTTTGTACAAATCTATAAAATAAAACTTGACTGAGATACAACATTTTGAATTATCGGCCTTTTTTTATTTGCTTTTGAAAAAACCTAACTTTCTATTTCATGACTTACTTTAAGCTTTACTTTATCTGCTTTATTCTGTTAGAGGTAGTGAATTTCTTTCTGTTCTAGTATCTTTCTTCTGTGTAGCTTGTGGTGAAGCTGAGGAAGGAAATTAGATCTCTTAAGATAGTATATCCTTTCCTAATTTTCTTAAAATATCTGTTACTTCCTCCATCCTAAGAAACTTTAACTACATTAGCATATATTTCCTTCAAAAATATATAATATTCAAGAAATAAAACTAAAAAAAAAAAGTTGAAATATTTCTTTCAAACAAGTTATCACATTTTACGTGTTTTCAGTGCAATGGCTGACCAACACAAAACCCATTTCTAAGCTAGACAATTTCAAGCTAACTGAAACTTTTTATAATATGAAAAAAAGGGGTAGCCACAATTTTTATGAAAGACCACCTTTTTAATAACGTAGAAGTTTCTGTATATTAAGGGAAGATAATAATCTTAATTATTGTGTAATTCAATGACATAATCTAAAATTGATACTGATAGTAATTTATAGATCTTCTGTCTTTTTTGAGACTTTTCTGTATAAACTATAAGAAATTTTTTTTCATTTCTTAATTCATAATCCATGATGATTTTAATATTAACTTTCTTAATAATTCTAATCTTGTGACCAATGAACTATTAACTCAGTCTGAGTGGATGGGACATTAATATTTTAATTCTCCAGCAAACTAGAAATAAACTTGATAACTGTAAAAAGTATTTATTATACAAATTTACCTAAGAAAAATCCAAACCTTTTGCACTCAATAGTCTTTCAGTTTGCAATTTTAAACTGCAACTAATAAAACTAATATCACTAATAAAAACATGCAATGAAACTACTGGTAAATGATCACTATTATTTTTTTTTTTTTTAAAGTCATCAATAAAGACACAATTAGAAAATTGGAATCTTGTTGTAAAAAACAAATTGGGAAAGTAAAAACAAAGTCAGGGTTGCTGAAACATTTAACATTTTTTTTAAAGCTTTTGATGAGAAGGAATGATTCTTATATTACATGATATCAACATCCTCACAATTTTTTAACAATTCTATCACAGTCTCCAATTATAGCGAAAACAAAATTCATAAATAACCAACACAATATCAAGCCTTCTCACAATAATTTATGTAACACAACAAAACAAACACTTACAACGCTTAACAAAATCTATATGAAACAATTTTAAACTTTCGCGGAGCATATAGGCAGTGCCACCCATCGGAACACGTCACACAAATGAACCAATCCCAGGTCACTCGACCCGCTTATATATACTGTTAGCTGTACATCCAGAAAAGTCTATTTGCTTCTATTACAAATATCTTCATTATTTAAAAATACAATTAATTCCAAACAATACAAATAGTTACATTAATTACAAAACTAAACTTTATCAGTGTAAATTGCCAAAAAAAAATTCATTCTTCAGTAAAAATAATAACACAAAGAAAAATACAACCTTACTGCTTCTAGCAGTATCTAGTACTCTATAAGCTTCTAGCAAGTTCGAAATCTGATTACATATACAAAGACTGAATTATTCAACTACTATTAACATACAAATGAAATATTAACAAAATACCATTATTAAATATTGTTAACAAAAAATTTAACAATGTTTATCATTTTAATTACTTATAAATTTATTTTGTGGACTTCAATATATATGGGGAGTTATAATAATTTTGATAAAAACCTTGTACTACAACACTTTTCAGTAAAACTTCTTTCTAGCTTGCCTTTAAGAAAAAGATTATCCACAAAATGTTAAATATAATCTGTCTGATAACTTTCAGCATTATTAGAAAAGATATAAATAAATTTAAGCTAAAGTTATTTATAGCAATAAAAGGTTATATTATGTAAATTTAAAAACTAATTCAAACAATATATCTAAAACTATAGGGCCATTATCAAAAGTGAAAGAGATTAGAAAATAAAACAGGCTAAATAATTTAACAAAAAAATATAAATACACAACTTATGTTAAATCATTTCCAAACCAGATGAAAGGAATTTAATAATTTCCTTTCCCAGATTTTCAATTGACAATAATACTGATATATTATGAATAAAGCCACTCAATTGCACGCGGTTTTGTCATGAATAAGGATTTTTATTTTCTGCTGATACCCAGGAAATTAAAGTTTATATTTTAACAATAGAATTAACATTCAGTGGGTACTGACATTCCAGTATTTTAAAAGAGGTCATAGATGCTATTATTGCCCACTTAAATGTAATTAAATTAATGAACCTTTCAACAATCATTTCCCAGCTGCCTTAAGATTTCCATTGTTGTTCCACTACAAAATGTGGTGCTTCATTTACAAAATTATAGGCCAATATATTTCATTATTGTCTGTATTTTCTAAAGCATTTGAAAAATTATGAAAATTGACTTTTAAATTTTCATGAGAATCATAGTGCATAACAAATTTCAGCATGGCTTTAAGAAAAAAATGCTTACCGACAGTCATTTCTTGGTTTTTGAAAAATATTTTAAATTCCATATATAACAAAAATATTTCAATTTCAATTTTTTGCGATCTTAGTAAAGCATTCACAATTTAGTTTCACATTTTTACTGATGAAAAAACTTGTAGCTATGATATCAAAAGAGCTGCTTACAAGTGGTTTGTCATACCTTACTAATCTTAACCCTTTGTCCTCTGATGGGCGTTTTAAGGATTGTCCTCTCAGGTTGGATGGGCCACCACTGCTGCCCACAGCTGTTTCCGCGGTTAAATTTTTATGTTAATAATATTTAATAATGGTATTTTGTTAATAATATTTCATTTTTATATTTAATAATAATATTTTGTTAATATCATTTCATTTTTATGTTAATAATATTTAAATAATTCACTCTTTGTCATGTGTAATCAGATTTCGAACTTGCTAGATGTTTATAGAAACTGCTAGAAGCAGAAAGGTTGTATTTTTGTTTGAATTACCATTTTTACATAAGAATGAATTATTATTTGGCAATTGGCATTGATGAAGTTTAGTTTTGTAATTAATGTAACTATTTACATTTCTTGGAATTAATTGTACTTATAAATAAAAATTAGTAATAGAAGCAAATAGACTTTTCTAGTGTTTTCTAGATTTACAACGGACAATATATTTATATAAGCTAGACAGGGGACATGTGGATTGGTTCATTTGTGTGTCGAAGTTTTGATAGGTGACACTGCCGGTGTACTGCATGAAAAATTAAATTGTTAAGCGTTTAAGTGTTTGTTTTTGTTTTGTATTAAATAAGTTATTGTAAGGAAGTCAGATATCGTGTTAAACACGAATCATTCCTTCACTTCAATCTACCTTAGTACACTTTGATCTTTATATATAAAAAAATTAATGTGAACTTTAATCACATCTATTTTTTATTTCATAATTAATTGAGTATTTTGTTCTATTTAAGATTCTACCAAGGTTTGCCAGCATCCAAGCAAAGGCAAGTTTGTTTTTTTACCATTATACTAGCATATCTACCCAATTCTTTCTACTTAAGATATGTTTTTAATATAATTGTTTTTTTTTGTTTCATTTTTACCTCTAGGACCACCATTAGGTATTACATCAGAGGATGAGATGAATGATTTGTAGCATGTATGAAAATGCCACGTTTGATTGAGATTCGAACCCGGAACCCCCGAATGAAAAGCCAAAACACTACACTTGCACCATGGAGACCGACTCTCAATATAATACTGTGAAACAAAACAGACCTAAACCTGCACTCTTACTTTTTACTAGTTTTATTTTTATTTTACTATTTATATTTTTATTCTTGCTGATTTTAACATTTTACTAATTTGTACTCTTACTTTTTACTCTTTTTTGTAAATGTTCTTAATAAAATTCAAACACTTCTGCCTTCTTTCATTAGCTTATCTCTAGAAACACTATAATAATCTTAAGTTACAAGTAAATTAGAATATTTACCTTTTAAAATGCTTTACTAACTCTTGCAAATGTTCTACTTTTAAATCTGAATTATCAATGACACAATCTGTTTCTTCAATGGAGCCATTCAGAATCCACTTAACTCTGAAAAAGTCCCAACAAAAACTTATACATAACTTGCTGTATCACTGAATTAGAAAAAAAAATATATATATATATATATATATATACAGTAATCCCTTGGTTTAATGGTTTAATGCGATTTGATTTACATGATTTTGAATTTACATAGTTGATTTTACAACACTGCCCTTGACTAAACACAGGTCTGGTTTTGAATTAATTGATCAGAATTACTATATATAAGGTATGAAATAATATTCATGAAAGAATTCTTAAAAAGGTTTTTTGGTAAATAATACACATGGACTTATAAACACGTGTAATACAATTAACAATGAAACAGATTTTCCCTTTCAATAATAGCATACAACCACGTGTTTGGTTATAAATATTTTAATGATCAAAGTTGGTCAACTATTAGCTGTTCAGAAAATATGTTGTGTTGTGTTATTCTGTCTACATTATATTACTGTGCAGCATATAATTCTGATCGGTTTGTGTTCAACACCTGATACAAAGGCTACAGTAGTATAATATTTGTAATTTATTGTGAAAGATATTTTAGGATTTTGCTGTGAATTATTTGCATATTATCTTTTTATTTTATATTTTTTGTTTTTAAATATGTCTGATCTTAAATATATGGGAAAGAAAAAGAAAACTATCAGTCTTGAGACAAAATTGGAGGTGATAAAAAACATAATGATGGTCTACCTAACATTGATATAGCAAATCATCTTGGCCTTGTCGAATACAAAGCCAAAAAAAAAAAAATATATATAAAAAATATATATAAAAATATATAAATTATATATTATAATTCAATAATTAAGAATACAATTATGATTGCTGGGAAAAATGCTGTTCCTCTTCAGGCTTCACAAACATCTTATTTATGATCTCCTTTAATGCTTAAACTTGAAAAACTATCGAACATTTTCATAGAAGACTGTACTCAATGTTGTATTCCCATGACAACTATTATTATTTGTGAAAAAGCGTTAAAATCTGCATGAACTATTAAGACCTAAATACCATGCTGACCATATCAACCCAAACACAGCAAGCAAAGGATGGTTTGAAAACTTTTAAAAGATGTTCAAACCTGTGTAACATTTTGATTCAACATGAAGCATCCAGTGCAAATGAAGAAGCCAAAATATGCAAAAATGATCTACAAATTATCATGAAAAAAGAAGTATTCATGTCACAGTAAGAATTTAATATTGACGAAATGGCGATTTTTTGGAAAAAGAAGCCTAAACATATTTTTATTGCAAAAGAAGAACACCATACGTCCAATTTTAAAGTATCTAAAGATCAATTCACACTTTTACTTGGAGGAAATGTGAAGCGGAACTGCAAACTAAAACCATTGCTTGTATTCACTCACAAAATTCCCATGCTTTTAAAGGAATTAACAAACAATTTCTTCCTGTGCTATCCATGTCTATTGGACATCCAACCAAAAAGCATGAGTAACAAGGTGCATTTTTTCTGACCAATTTAAGAATTGTTTTAGCCTGCAACTCAAAGATTTTTCCACAAGAAATAATATCGCACACAATGCCATTCTACTGCTCAATAATGCTCCTGGCTATCCAAGCTCTGGAGCAATTGGAAGCAATTAATTCATATGTAAAAGTTGTTTATATGCCTGCAAATATGACATCACTGATACAGCCATGTGATCAAGGAATGATAGCCACATTCAACTCTTACTACCTTAAAATAACATTTTCTCAGGTGGTTTTTGTGACTAACAGTTCAAGCAATGAAATCTGTAATTTGCTAACATTATGGAAAAAGTATTACATCTTTACATTGTACACAATGTTGGTAAAGCTTGAAAAGATATCAAAGAGAGTAAGCTTTGTGGAATACGGCAAAAGCAGTATCAAGATGATGATCAAGATCAAACCGTATTCAATGATAATAAAGAAGGAATTACAGGTACTAATAAAATGAAGTAGTACAACTTGCCAGCAGTGCAAGGAAGATATAAATGAACTCGTTCATGGAAGGAGTTAAACAACTTTTAGAAAATGAAGACTTGATTGCATTAACTGAGTTGCCAAATGAGCAAAAAGATGACAATTCGAGTAGCAGTTACATACTCATACTTAAATCAGGGTTATCAAAAATCGATAGTGGTGAACTTTCAACCTCAACCTACATTTCTCAACCACAATTAACAGTAAAAGGAATATTTAATTCCCAGTAAAAGGCATTAGGATAAATGGATAAATCAAAAAGTTTTTGAATATGCAATTGAAAATGTAGCTGTTCAAGAACAAAGTGCAAAACTTGTAAATGGACTGTTAGGTGCTACAAGATGATGCTAGATAGTTGCAACTATCAGTAAAGCAATGTAAACTGGATGGTTATTTTAAAAAACCGAAGTTGAACTAAATCACAAGTTTATTTTTTTTTTAATATTCCTTATTGTGTTTAGGCCTATATACATTTATTTTAAGTTAACTATTTTTTTAATAATTCTGTAATGAATTGTGATTTTTCTTTGTACTTTATTATTCTTATATTTTTTCTTTGTTTCTACAATACTGTAGTGTATATAATTATATTCACTGGACTAGATTCGATTTATAATCTTATTATTAAAGCTTGTTTAGCCAAATTGTCTAAAAATTCTGTGTCTTGTGCCTCCGAAAAACATTACAAATTTATTCTACTAATGTACACATACAGATACTATACTGTTCTGTATTGTTTACATTTTTTGAGAAAACAGTTTTGATTTACATGGTTTTAATTTATGCAACGATTTTCAGGGATGAATTAACCGCGTAAATCAAGGGATCTCAGAATATAATATACATACAATTTATATTAAGTTAGTTAGGTTATTCATGTACATATAAAACTACATACCTTTGATCCTGTAAACACAGCATAAGCTCTTGACGTAAAGAATCTCTATCTTTCTACATACATTATGTACATTTACATATCTCATAAAAAAATGTACTCTATATTTATTCTTCTACAATTGGTTTTTTTCTTTTCTGAGTTATCATGGATTTGTATCATTGTGTATTGACAGCATGAAAAGTTAGCTTATTAGTTTTATATACAAACTAATCTACAGCTAACTACAACTTAATTAGTCTATATATACTCGTACATGAACTCTATTAAATAAACCACCTAGAATCGAATATTAAGAAAAGACCATATCTCAGCTTAATTTTTTATGAAAGGACTTTGGTGAGATTTCATAACCTCAGTCATGATTGAAATAATTCCATTACTGCATAATAAAAATTTAAAAATATAAATATTAAAATAATGAAAATTTAATTAATTTAAAATAGTGCTGCTATTTGTTGCAGTTTTTGTAAGACCGTCTCCATCAAACACTTCTGATGGTTTATCAATTTGAAGTTTATTTGTATTTATATGTAATATTTTTCTAATATATTTAATTTTATGACATCTTTAGACCAGAGTTGTGGCAAGAAAATCCATGGTTCCTTCACCACGACTATGCACTCATACACTGCTTCGTCAATTTGTCAGTTTTGTGCCAAAAATCAGATGACTTTCCTTCCTCAGGCTCCCTATTCACCAAACCTGGCTCCTTGCAATTTTTTCTTATTTCCGAAATTAAAAAGGGTGATGAAAAGGCATTGTTTTGAGATTATTGATGATGTTAAAGCAAATTCATCACAGACCTTAAAGACAATTCAAATGAAGCAATTATCCAGGACTACTTCATGATGTAAAAACACAACCTGGGAAAAGTGTGTGAATAGTGGGGAGGAATACTTTGAAGGGGACCAATAATCTGTAAAATTAATAATAAAACTAAAATAATAAAGTTCGCTTATTTTCTGAACAGACTTCATAAACACAATCACAAACATCACATTTAATTTTATAAATACCACACAGATTTTTATTTTATTATTATAAGTTTTGTTTTTTAAATATTTCTTTATAATAAGTTTAGTAATATTTTCAATGATATTAGTGTATAAATACTAAATGTATAATTTTTAATTCTTTTATGACATTATGTATTGGTTGTAAGGTAGTTACTAATTGTAAGTTATTTGTTATCTGTTTTAATAGTTTACTTTTTTATAAATATAATTAATTAAAATAATCCAATTTCAAACACTATATTGTTTGATGATGTTTATTTAATTGTTTAAGTTTTCCTGGTTATTATATGTATATTTGATTGCTCTATTAATCATATATGTATATGAATTAATTTTAAGAGACCAAAGGTGATTTGATTTTTTATGAATTGTCATTTATTAGATTAGGTTTTCTATATACTGATGAATTAATTAACTTATATTAGTTTATTTTGAAACTGACAATTAAATAATTAAACAATTTATTATTATCTATTTCAAATGTGAATTTGAAATTTTTACTAAAAGAATTTAATTGTTATTATTAGATGTTGCTGTTAATGAGAATATTAACAAACCGTTTCTATATTAATAATACTGTCATGTGTTCACGGCTTGATCAAGATATTGAGAAA
>JAAAKQ030053873.1:0-16143 GCA_010016005.3 Zanna intricata | reverse complement strand
CCAAATAACAAAATTCTTCTACCTGAGCAATCTTTACTCTTCCTATTTTTATATTTGGTGGTCCATCTACATTATTTCTACTACAAATCATTACTTTCGTTTTGTTCTTGTTTATTTTCATGTGGTAGTTGTTGTGTAGGACTTCATCCATACCATTCAAAATTTCTCCTAAATCTTTTTTACATTCTGCTAGAATTACTATATCATCAGCAAATCGTAGTATCTTTATCTTTTCACTTTGCACCGTTACTCCGGTGCTAAATTGATAGTTCTACGTAAAGATTAAAAAGTAACGGGGATAGGGAACATCTTTGTCGGACTCCCTTTTTTATTACAGCTTCTTCTGTATGTTCTTCAATTATTACTGTTGCAGTTTGGTTCTTGTAGATTTTTACTTATGAATATTAAAATTATTTTAATTATTTTAGACTTAATATGTGTAATTATCTATTTATTTATAGGAAATTATCTTACAGGACATTATCTATATATAGAAGCAACGGATCATAGTTATGGTGATGTTGCTAGATTAATATCACCACTTTATCCACCTGTTTCTGAAAACAAAACAAATTGTTTCACTTTCTGGTATCATATGTATGGAGGACATATTGGTTAGTATCAATTGTTTTAATAAGTAAACAATTTAATTTAGTTTTTTAATGATTGTATGAATATTCAATTGGTTAAAATGATAAATTATTAAGCATTGCTGTTACATTATCTAAATTTGTACACTTTAATGACAAATAGTTTTTTTTTTATGAGTAGAACACCCTTTCGATCCCAGAACTCTGTAGCCATCATAACTTTTCTGGGGTTCAAAATTTGTTTTGCATTTTTTGGTTTTGATGAAGAACAGGAATGATGCCATTCCATTGACTGGCGTCTTGTTTCTGGAGTGAAAATCCAGATCTTGTCACCAGTAACAATGTGGTTCAAAAACTTATCACCATCTTGTTGTACTAACTGAGAAAAACTAAGAAAAATTATTGCAGCTCTCATTCATTTTTTTTTGTGTTTTTCTGTCAAAATTTGAGGGACCCACCTTGCACACATTTTTTGTAACCCAAATCACCACTAACAATTTCATAAAGTACAGTTCGTGAAATCTCAGGAAAGAACAAATTTAGTCCATCTATCATGAAACGTCTGTCCTGTTGAATTTTTCCCTCAATCCTTGTTTTGAATTTGTCAGTCACAACTAAAGGTTGGCCCAAGTGCTCTTCATCATGAACATTCGTCTGTCCGCCATTAAACATAATGCACCATTTTCAAACTGTAGCTTCATTTATCACATTACCATAAACATCCATTATTTGTAAATTTTGATACGTTGCACTCCTTTCGCTTTCAAAAAGTGTATTACACTACGAACTTCACATTTGGCAGGATCATTAATTTTGTCACACATTTTAAAGACGTCCAAATAATCAAAACACGACTGTATCGGCTCACTGTTAGCTTCTAAGTTTTAAATAAGTTCTAAGATAGAACTTATTTCTAACTTTAAGAATTTCAAGAAACTTCTTGAAAAAATTACGTGAAAAATAATGTGGGTAAAAATCAATTAACAGTTGGAATTACTAGTTATCAGAAATTAATAATTAACATTTTGCTGATAGAAATAAATTATCACCTTTTGAAATCCTGAATAAAAAGGTAGCTACAAAGAATAATTTTCAGATGGTTTAACTGTTCAGGCTCAAAGAAATGTGACAATGAGAGCATTTTGAAGTAATAGAAAGAATTACATCCAAAAATCATGAAAAATTCATTCTTGAAATGCTGATTATGTAATGCAAAAGATGGTTTCTTAAGATTATATTCTTTGAACATTTACTGACAGAAATGAACCTTATTTGAATCTGATATGGCAGCAATTCTGACAGCAAAAAACAAAGGGTAAAAATAAAAGTTATTAAAAAAGTATTAATTTTTCTTTTTTTAATTGAAATAAGTGATTATAGAATCATTAACTGTTGTAGAATTCTTTTTCAACAAATATATTTATAAAATGAAACTTAAATTAGTTTAATATAATTAAAATTAAATTTTATTTTTACTTTATCATGTTTTCAATTAAAAAAAAAATTATACATTTGTTATTTTTTTCACAAAATCCTTTCTGAAGTATAGAGTATAGATTAAATTAAGATGAGTCTTAAATCGAAACAGTAATAAAAATTAAAAGCTAGCTGAATACTGGCAACAAATTTTTTTTAATAAAAAAAGAGCAATATGTTAAAAATTATATGGAGATTTAGAAAATACTTATATTCGAATGAACAGAATTAAGCTTCAGAATACTTTAGAGCTTGGAAATAAATTTTTCTTTCAAATATTGATCTATGTATGTATAACATGATAATTATACATACATAGCATCTTGGACAGGGTAATTTTTCTAAATAAAAGATGGATTTTTAATGTCTGTTGAAACTTATGTTATTATTTCAGGTACGTTGAATGTTTATATTGGAAGAGAAGTTGTGTTTAATGAATCTGGAAATCATGGAAATCGTTGGATTAAAGGCATTATTCCTATTAACTCTACATTACCATTTCAGGTAAGTATTTATTCTACTTTTTTGGTTTAATTTCATCTACGAGGTGTGATCAAAAAATATGGCGAATGAATTTTTATAGCAGCAATTACTTACGCTGCATCTATTATATAGTATGTCTCATACCCTCATCTGTTGAGATAGGCAGTGACAAGTTTGAACACGTTCTGGCTTGTCAGTCTGCTTCTATAGCCGCTACAGTGAGGTTGTGTTTGCAGTATCTGTCGTGAAACATGGCTCTTGAACAATGCATTAACATTAAGTTTAGTTTCAAGTTGAAAGAAGTGCCAAAGAAGCTTACAAAATGTTAAAATCAGTGTATGGTGATAATGTGATAACTTTGAAGACTGTTTACAAGTGGTATGAGTGATTTAAAAGTGGAAATGAGTCTGTTAAGGACGATGAATGGTCAGGACATCCTTCGACCTCAAAAACAGATGAAGATGTGCAAAAAGTGGCCAAACTTGTTTTTTCAAACAGGCGAATAACTATTCGAGAGCTTACTGAAGAACTTAACATCTCCTACGGGTCTGTGCAAAGCATTTTAACAGATGATTTGCAAATGAGATGAGTGAGTGCCAAATTTCTTCCGAGACTTTTGACTGATGAACAAAAAGAAAATCGTGTTTCAGTTTGCATGGAATTGAAGGATCGTCTTCATGCAGATGCGGACTTCATGGCCAAAATTGTTACTGGGGATGAAAGTTGGGTCTATGGCTATGACCCTGAGACAAAAATTCAGAGTTCTCAATGGAAAACCAGTAACGCACCTCGCCCTAAAAAGGCCTGTCAATCAAAGTCGAACATCAAGGTCATGGTCATTGTTTTTTTCGATTTTGAGGGCATAGTGCGATCAGAGTTTGTTCCAAGGGGAACAACTGTAAACTCTAAATTTTACAAGGGGGTACTTTTGTGTTTGCGAAACGATGTGCGAAGAAAGAGACCTACAAAATGGACCAACGGCTTTCTTGACAATGTGCTGTGCCACAAGTCACTTTTGATTTGCGAGTTTTTGGTCGCTAAAAGCCTTCCTGTCTGTTCACATCTGCCTTACTCACCAGATTTAGCACCATGCGACTTCTGGCCTTCCCAAAAATAAAAAATTTGCTAAAAGGGAAATGTTTTGACACCATTGCTGACATTGAGAAGGCCACGACAGAGCAGCTGAAAGCCATTCCAAAAGAAGCCTTCCAGTAATGCTTCCGGTCGTGGATTCAACGTTGGGATAAGTGTATTGCTAGCCAAGGACAGTACTTTGAAGAAGATTAATTGATATTTAAGGTAACTTTTTTAATTTCTTTTTTATAACATAATTCACCATATTTTTTTATCACACCTCGTACATCCAGAATATGAGGATTTGTCAATATATCTTGTCTTTTATAATTTGTAAATATAATACTCTTAAGTATATAACATTATACTTTTAGTGTTATAATAGCTTTCTGAGCCCATTCTACTAGCGAAAATAATGAAAAATTATACACATGATTATTATAAACATGGTTCTAAAACATGGGTCTAGAAACTCTGTTAGTGAGTTATGGCTAGCAAAAGATTTCGCTCTGATTCCTGGGCAAAAAGTGAAATAAAGCCATACTGAACCTTTATGGACCCTAATTAAGGACTGTTTGACCTGGCAAATTTAATAAAATAGGTTCCAGAATCATATTTCTAGTATTTTTCATAATGTTGAAGAAAAACATTGAAAGTGAAACATATTTTCTTTACATCTGTAATAGAAAAACTTTGTTAAATGATTATTAAATCCATAAAATTTATTATTAAAACTTGTTAAATCTTGTAATAATATAAAATGCAAATTATTAAGTCATTTTTGTGTGAAAAATTATTTTTTGAGTTTAAGAAATTAGAATTGTAAAAAATATTTGATTTTGGTAAACTAAGTATAACTTGATGTTTATGAATTAATGAGGTATCATTGTGCTATCTGTGCTGTTTAATTTCACAAATCATGGAGATAATGAAAGACACCCAATCATTAAATTTTAAAATATTTTGACCATGACGATTCAATATTAGATTCTATATTCTAAAAATTGCAGGTTGATATATATATATATCTGAATCTACCTTTTTATTTATTTTTTTATATTATATTATTTAAAACATTAAAAAAATGCTTAATTATTTAATTGAAATTTAAGTGTAATATAATATTTTACATCCAGGGTCTTTGGCTTTCTGTTTGTGTTAAAATGTAATATATATGTTAAAAATCTGCTGTAAATACAGATAGTAATTAAATTTAGCAGATGAATAAGTTTTAAGGACATATTGTTTGTTTTTGTAATGTTGGATTGTATTTTCTATCCTACTGGAGATCAGGATCAAAATTTTAATATCAGGATTTATGCTTTATTACAATAGTTTTTATTTTAATAAGCAAAACATATTCATATTCATCATTCATTCTATCAACAAAAATGAATTTTTGTGTAATGAACCGTTCTCTTGTGATTTAAGTGATTAATAAATAATGAATATTCTTTTAATTTCTTTTTTTTTTTTATTTGAACATAATTAATTTCTATAATGTGTGGATTACATAAAAAAATTTAAAAAAGTTTATATCTTTGACCTGACTGCCTTTTATTACTGTCATACCTTTACAATACTTTTATCTATTCACAACTATTTTCTCAGTTTATGAATACTTTCACTTCTTTTAAATATTAACTAACGAAGTAGACAGACTCAAACATTTTTTTATTATCCGTTATTATTCACTATGTGGCAAGAGTATAACAACTTTCTATTATTTTTTTGTGTACAAAGGATGTTGCTGATTTTGAATTGTTAGAATGTTACATTAACGTATCTCCCATTCTTTAACGTGTTAGTAGTACTGTGGTTCTACAAATTTATGTTAATCATGAGTTTGAATCATCAAAATAAAAAAAAGTCTAAATTAAAACAGATTTTTAGCTTTTTATTGCATTTTTATCATTATAATTTAATTTACATTTTTGTTAAGATTGTTTTTTACTTACTTAGATTTTCTTAAGATTGTAACTTTAAATTTATGAATTTAAGTATCTAATTTGTTATAGATTATTATAGAGGGCATTCGAGGTATTGGATATGCTGGAGATATTGCAATTGATGATTTAAATTTATCGGAAGGTTTAGATTGCCTAATAGAACAATCAAATGTAACTGGTAAGAAACTTTCAGTATAACTGTTGTATTTAATAGATTATTTTAATGATTAGTTTATAACTACTTTGGTGTCTGAATTTTAATGTGTATATACTTTAATTAAAAGAAAAAATTTATTATATCTTTTTTTAAATTTATCTTCTTTTTTTCAGAATTAACTTTACCTGGCAGTTGTAATGGAAGGTGTAATGATAATTCAGCAACTGATATTGATTCTTGTTATTGCCACGAAGAGTGCCATTTAAATGGAACTTGTTGTGCTGACTTTTTGCAAGCCTGTGGGTTAGGTGTGTAGTTTTTTTTATTGTTACTTAAAATACACAATAATGATTCAGACTGACTATATAGATCAATAGTTTACACATACTTGAGTTTTGTTTTAATTAATATGGTAGTAACTAAAAGCCATGTCATTGAGAATATATTTCATTATAGATTATGAGAATGTAGGCAGCTCTCATTTATTATTCATAATTAAAAATATGCATGTCTACAACAACAATTCTATTCTTATGTCAGATATAAAAAAGTGGTTCTTAAAATGCATTGTCCATAACCAAGATATATATAAGAACTCTCCTTTTTTATTAATAAAGAGCATATGAATATCATTCCTCTTCTTCTTTATTCATCACAGCTCTTATCAAAGATTGACAATTATCTGGGCAAATACAACTTTTTCTGCAGCTGACTTGAATATACAACCAGTTGATACAAAAACAAATCCCTTATCTTCTTCAACCATAGATTTTAAATCACCATGATTTTATCTTGAAGTAAACTTGGTAGCCTCTCCAGGACTCCAGATTCTGGCTATATATACAGAGTTCTTCAACTTTTTCCTTTTAATAATTTTAACTAGCCCTGTCCTGTGTTAGTATCCAGCCTTCTTTATATGTCTTCATTGTGAACCTTATTTCTCCAGCTAATCTTCAGCAGTGATTGATGAATCCATATCTCAGAGGCCTCAAATTTCATCAGTGATGTTTTTAATAAAATTCAAGACTCAAAATCATACAGTAACATAGAGAAGTTATATTAGTCTTTGTAGAGTATTCCTCATTCTCGTAAAAATTGATATGACCTTTTTTTCTTTTCATAATTGGTCCATTCACATTTACTGTATTCATAAGTGGTCCAAATCAGAATACAAGTATGTCTGAAATTTATAAAATCTGATAAATACTTGTCCAAGAGGAATGTTACCAATGAAAAGGTCATTAGCATGGATCCTACATCTACTTACTACCATATATTTCATCTTAATCTTCAGTTGTAATCCATGGTAGTTATTCAATCTTTCAGTCAATCTAATAATAACTGGAATCCTTATAAACTACCAACAATCATATCTTAAATTATTGATGACATTATCACTCACTCACATTTTCTGAAACTTCATGCAAAGCTTCTTTAAAAATTTCCTCTGAATAAATATTGAAAAGAATAGGGTGTAAGATACAATGTTCTTAAAAATATATACTTATGTAAAACATTGATCAGATAAATCATCTTTTATTCAAAAATTTCCTTTTTGATTTCAATATATGTTTGCCAAAAAAAAAAAGATTTATTCCCACTTTCCTCATTATCTTTCCCATCTGATCCATGCCTGACTCTATCAAAAGCTTTTTTTATAACCTATAAATCAGAGTTGTGTTCTTGATTAGTGTACTTACATCTTTGAACCAGCATCTGAAAACTGAAGATGCCTCCCTAATTGTAAATTATAATTTATATTAGATTAAATTGATTGGGATGACAATAGTCATGCCATCATTCTTTTTTCTTTTTTTTAACCTCCAGGATCACTATTAGATATTTCTTCAGAAGATGGAGATGAATGATTTGTAGTGTGTGTGAAAATGCCATGCCTGACCGGGATTCGATCCCGGGACCGCCAGATGAAAGCCCAAGATGCTACTACTAGTGTCACAGAGGCTGGCTAAATGTCATCATTCTGCTAACTACCTTGGTAAAATGGTAGTTGCTCTGTTATTCTTCTGGTGGTTTTGGTTTTCAATCCTGGTCATGTCTTTTTTTCACAGACTAAAAATTCATTGGTCAGTGTATGCAGCAATATGCATCACTCTTCATCAACTTCATTTAACTTTAATTAATAAATAAAGATAATTTTGCAAAGTTAAAGTTAATTTAACTTTTTTCCTATTTATTATGGTATTAAAAAAAGTTTATTGAAAGACTTCCACAATTTTTACTTTAAAAATAAATGATCTAGATAATTAAGTAGCTGTCTTTATCCCTGTATGAAGAGCAAAATCTGTTTTTTGATTAAATTTTTTTGTTACAAATTTAAAAATTAAAAAAAAATTGAAAAATATTTTAATTTTATAAAAATTACTTTTATTTGTTAATAAATTGAAGCACTAAACACCAGTTACGTATTCTTAAAATTTTATAAAATTTTTTAATAAGTCTATAAATTATAGCAAAATATAAACTTCAGCATAACTTCTTACAGCCGGCCTCCGTAGCCGAGTGGTAGCGTCTCGGCCTTTCATCTGGAGTTCCTAGGTTCGAATCCCGGTCAGGCATGGCATTTTTCACACACGCTACAATTCATTCATCTCATCCTCTGAAGATATAACCTAACGGTGGTTCTGGAGGTTAAACAAAAAAAAAAAAATAACGTCTTACACTATGATAGAGTAACAATTGTTAATGACAAACAAATGAGAACGTAACATGTTTTGCTAACTCTACATTACAGATACCTCTTAATAATAGACAAATATAGTTGGTTATCATTAGTCTATTACAGGGGAGGTTATACTCTTAAAAACTTAAAAAAATAAGCTGAAATTCATAAATGATACTAAATTTACTATTATATATAATTTTTCTGTTGAAAAATGGGTGAAAAATCTCAGTAACCTGACACTTGTCAGTTCTGTATATTTATAATTTACAGTACTAATTACCAAAGTTAAGTTTATCATAGTCTTTACACCTATTACTCTGAACTATAAGTAGGCTGTAAAATTTACAGCCCAATTTACCAAAAGTGCATTCAATCTTGATGCTGGTGTCACAGCAGCAACAGTTGCACTTCAAATCATTCTAATATACTTTTAGTATAACATTTGCTCATTACCACAGCAGTTAATGATTCTTCATACGATGTATTGTGGTATTAGTATTGAATCATAGAACACAATTATTTGACATTTTAATTTCCTCAATATATAGTTAATATTTTGAACATTATTAACTTTTTAAATTTAATTTTATATCTGTAAGTTATGTCAAATTTAATTGGTTTGCTGAAAAATTTTTAATTAATATCGTATCATTTTTGGCAAAAAATTATGTTATGTATTTTTTCAAAATGGTAAATATGACAAGAATTACAGAAGTGCTTACATGAAACTGGGAATTGTAAAATAGTAGGTTTACACATAAAATGGTATAACATACAAATCAAAATGTATCACCGTTCATTGAGTGTTGGTGAATTCTACCAGGGCAGTTCAGAAAGTAAGTTGGATTTGGCTATAAATAAAATACCTGGATAGATAAAAATATTTTATCATATACAGCTTTTAACTATTTTTTAACATAGTCACCATTTAAATTCAAGCATTTTTCATTGCATTTTATTAAATTTTCAAACACCTTCTCCATAAAATTCAGCCATCTGGGTACCTAGCCAATCTTTCATAGCATTTTGCAGTTTGTTGTCATTGAAGTTCTGTGATGCTAACAGTTATTCCAGCAGTCTTCTATGAAACTTTGAAGAAACTTATGCAAGCCATTCAGAACAAATATCGTAGTATGCTATCACCTGGTGTTGTTTTTTTGCATGATAAAGCTCATCCTTACAGTGCTCAAAGTGCTCAAGAATTTCTGAATTGATTCCCAAAGGACATTTTTGATCATCCGTTACAGCCCAGACTTGGCATCTTGATTTTCATCTCTTCCCTCAATGAAAAGGATGGCTTGTGTCACAGCACTTCAATGACTACGACAAACTTCAAAATGTCATGAAAGGTTGGCTTGATACCCAGACAGCTGAATTTTATGATGAAGGTATTTGTAAATTAGTGAAATGCTATGACAGATCTTAGAATCTAAATGGCTTACAGAAGAAATAATTATTCTTAAATGTTAGAGCAAAATAAAAGTATTTTAATTAAAGAGAGTGAACATCATCTATTTTGCATGAAATATTAGAATTTACAAAGTTATTGTCATCAGAATCATCATTGTCATTTTTAATATTTTTTTTTTTTTGTAAAGAAATAATAAATGATTTCATAGTATTGTCAGTAATGTGTTCTTATCATATAAATTCTGCTTTCTTAACTTTATCACAATACAGTTTTCAATTTTTTTCATTCTCTTTAGCCACTTTATTTTCACATAGCCTTTGAACATCTTTAATCCTAAAAGTTACATTACAACTTGCTGTTTATCCTTTAACTTCTGACCAAACTATCTCAATAGGATTTAAATCTGGCTGGTATGGATATATTTGGAGAACATCATGTCCTTTTTTTTTGTAAATGTTTGTCAAACACATAGATTGTAAACTTAGGCATCAAATCGTAAAGATCTGGTGAAAACAGCTTATTCCTAAATTGGACTGATTACAATACTTTTCCTTTTAAAGCTATATCTCTGCTCTAACGCTAGGTTGGAAAGTAAAAACTATAATTCTGATATTAGATTCGATAATTAAGGCAAACAAAATAATCATTATCTTTATACAATATGAAAGATCTAAAAACAAAATAAACATTGTAAGAGGAAGCAGAAATGACAAAGAGCCAGTTGAAAAGTAGTGTAATTTTTATTATATTAAAGAGGAAAAACCTTTTTATTCTTTAATTTGTTACCTTCTGTAACAAATGAACACAGAGCTATCAAGGGGTATTTAATCTTCCAATTAATCGCAGAGCCTGAACACCAATCCTTTGCTACTGGGTCTTTCTTAATATCAGGTGGTTGTTTAAGTTTTAATGGGAGTTATGAATTTTTTTTTTTGTTTTAAGATAAAGTTGGGAATTAGGTTCTAATCTTTTGTAGATTGGTTTTTGAATTTTTATCTCTACTTGGGTTATTCCTTGGGAGGTTGGCAAGATTGGTCTTTCTCCTGACATGATTCTCCTCCCATTCATTCACTGAAGGCCTTATAGTGCTAGTGATTTTTGATCCAGTAGGAATGTGTCTGAAGCCTAGTTTATGGTGGGTACAATGCACTCCCTATGCAGAGTGAGTCACATATGCTACCTATAGAGTAACCTTCTATTATTTGTCATACATCTAAATCCTCATGTATTTTTTAATTAAATTCATACTACTCACATGTAAAAATGAAAAGAAAATATTATCATCTTTTGATTCTTTCATTAATTACAAATTTTGAAAAGCAAACTAATGCCAGCTAATAATGTTTATATATAAATATTTTACTGTTTATAAATCATACCAAAAGTAGTTTAAGGTAGCATAATGTCTAATAAAGTGACATTTAATTTTAAAACCGTGTGTGTAAAGAGAAAACAACTAGTTCAAATCAGAATGAAAGTACATGTATCACAATATACTTGAACTGCAAGTACATCTGACAAGACTTAATACTGGATGAGAGAAGATGCTACTGATGATTGTAAAAAAACATTTTAAATATTAAATTACTTATGATCAAAATAAAGGTAAATCTTATTTATGGAAATATTGCAGAAGAATACTATACGTTTTAATTGGGAGATTATAAAAAATCAGGGAAAATGCATACAAAATACATTTTATGGTATAAAAAAGGATTCAAAATATAACTTAGATAAATATTTTAATCTAATCGGTGCACAATTCCCATTATAGATATATATATTATAAACTATGTATTTAAAGAAGCAGATTAAGTCCGTTTTTAATATTTGAAGACTAAAAAAGTTAAAAAATAATATTAAAGCAAATGTGTAAAGATATTTAATAAATAAAATTAAAAAAAAAAAATTGCAATTTAGAAAGGGTAATGAAATTATTAGGGCATATGTAATAACGTTCATATTTGGTGAAGAATAAAATAGAAAATTCAAGGAATTTTCTGTTATTTTTGTTAAATCTTGTTTGTCACATTCTTATGTTCAGATATAACATTTTTAAAACCTTTTTTAAAAACATTTATTATTTTTAAAACCATTTTTAAAAACAGATATTTTATTTTTAAAACCTTTTAAAAATAATAGAGAAAATTATCTTTATTATTCTTTCTTTCTCTTTCTCTCACTCATTCACTCACTCCCTTACTTTGTATATGTATGAAATATACTAGTCAGTTAACACATCAAATAGAGAGAGGTATGAAATGAATTTTTGTGATTTATTTCACTCATGCACATGAAAAACACACACATACATATTTTCCTCCCAATTTTGGTGTTTAATTATTTTGTTAATAATACTATTTTAAGTAGCCTGGTTTTTTAAAAAAAATTTGATAAATGGGGTTTTATTATATTAAATGCATTTTAAGATTACGCAACATATTTTGTAATGCAAATAATTTTGTAATTATATGTCTGCTTGAAAATATTAATAATTTTTTACATTATATTTAAAAATATTATTTATAACTTAATTCATTTTTAATCATTATGCTTCCAACAGGTTTATCAACATCAAGAACTAAATTAAAAACAGTCAATCCAACCAGTGCAACTATTACACTAATACATCCGATCCAAAATTCAACTTTTGTTCCCAAATTTTCTGTTAATAATTTAACTACTTCCTTTGACTCAAATAAATTAAAAACAACTGGTTATTCAACATTTGTAAGAAACTCTTCTTTAAACAGCAATACTTTATTTCCATTTATTACTACCGTTACACCTGTTCCATTTTATAGCAATATTTTTGGAGAAAAATTGTTTGGTAAAAATAGTTCTACTACAACTAATACCAGTTCAGTTTCACAGTATATTTTTACTACAGTGAACTTTAAAAATGTTTCCAACATAAGTTCTAATTCTACAATTTCTTTTCGCGCACAGGAACATAACACAAGTAATGTTTCCACTGAAAGATACAAATTACTAGCTACACAAGGAGATTCATTCACAACTAAACCTACATACTACAGTTTCACATTTCGAACACCTAGAATTTTTATACCTAGGGGAAGATTTAATTATTTCAATCACTCTTTTCCTTTTAATTATAAATATGTAACAAATATTCTTCATTCCATGACTTCTAATAAAAATATAAATTTTACAACTATTCCTCCTACTTTAAAAACTAGCACTGATACATATAAAAGTAAAATAATATTCCCTAAAAGTAAATTAATATTCCCTAATTACAAAATTGTTAAAGAAAGTAATATTTCAGTGAATACTTCATCAATCTTAACGAATGAAACAAAATTTCATACTCTGATTAATCAATTAAATATCAGTAAAGATGAACATAATGTAAAAAATAGTTCAATTTATTTAATCACTAATGTAATCGGATTAAGTTTTAGTAGTACAACAGTTAAACCCGAACTCAATATCAGAAACTTTACAGTAATTAATCCTATAAATAATAATAACAGTTATACAACACATTTTAATAAAACAGGAAACGTATTACCAGTATTCAAATTTATTACTACTATTGCTCCAGTCATCTACAATACATCAAAAAATATTTTAATAAATAAAAGTATTTCTAATAATTTTACAACAGTTTTACCAAAAATACTTCCTAAAATTACTAATAAAATGTTGCTTATCACTGATGATAATTTTAATGACGTAAAAATACCATTAAAAAAACCTGAAATAAATACTTATTTTAAAATTATACCTAAGAATTCTTCTGTCAATTTTCCTAAAATACCTGGTATTAGATTTAAATTTGTTACAAAAAGCCCATTCCTTATGAAAACAAAAAAAACAACACTAGTTTTCCAAGATGATATCGGTAGAAATAATAGTTATGAAACGTTATTTAAACCTATTAAAATTAGTTTGATGCCTACTAAAATACCAAATTATTTTACAACTAAAAATATGTTGGTTAATGCTAATAAAACTGTAACTGTTAAGCCAATAAATTCATGGATTATTCCACCTTATTATGTAATCCCTTCTATCCAAAATCCTGTAACTACAAATACAAAAGAGACCACAGTCAGTATGAGGATGAAAAAATTTTATGAAAAAATTCAGAAAATGAATTCTTCATATGCTCTTGATAAAGTCAGTAAATGGAGATTAAAATATATTAATAAAGGTAAGAGTATTTATTTTTTTAACAATTTTTTTTTTTAATTAACTGGTTATATTTTACTAACTAGGAAGAAACTGAATATATTTTACTAACCTACTAACCAAAAAAATTTGAATTTTTTCTTTAATATATAACTTTATTTTAATAATTCTTTTCACTGTGGTCATTTGTATTCGTAATTTTACCTTTTTAAAATATTCTTTGTTGGAACTATACAAGATCATAATGGTTTAATGTTTACATTATTTGTGAATATGTAATACCTTTTCTTTTATGTAGACTTTCTTATAATGAAAATTTCTTTGTGATTGTAATACTTAACAAATATAAACTTATTCAAATCTATAAATATGTCACTTCAAATTAATGGAACCTGTTTTTCTAAAGGCTTTTTGGAACAAATTTATTGGTGTTACCATTAGCAATTATATTAATGTAGCCAGTCTTATTAATAACAGTGTTTTTGGAAAGATCTTTGGAAGAACAAATTCCATTAATTTAAAAGCAAGTGATTAATAAATTAGAAATACTGTCATGTTTCTGTTTAACTGCTTAATTCTTTTTTTATTCATATGATATTCTAAACATAACTGGGGAAGGCTTTCTTAATATGGGGGGCTTAGGCAGCTGTAATCTTTCATATTATGTGTACACTTTATTACACCCATACATGATCAGGTGCTAGGATTGTTAATTGGAATTAAGAGATCATATGAATAACACCAAAATTCATTCAGTAGTTGAATTTTTTATAAGTTTGTATTTATGTTAATGTGTTAAAGTGCTATCTGTTACTGTATACTAGTTATTTTACCATTAATTTTACAACTATCACTATTTTTTTATTACATCAATTTTAGATTTTTTATGTCACTTGTTACTTGTTACAGAATTTAATCTGTATTTTTTCATTAATTTTCAAGGGAGTGTTAATGAAAATCAATGTATGATGAAAAAGAATTATAAACATTCATTACATTCTTTCCATGCAATATGGTAATGTTAATTAATTTTATGAAATATTTTATTTATTTTTTTTTGTTGAGAATGTGAAATAGAATAAAATACAAACAATTAAAGCAATTTTAAATAAACTATTAACTAAGCATTTTTAAATAAACTATTTCTTGTTAATCACCAGATTTAAAAATTGCTGAGTAGTTATTTTTATATTCTGTTGAAATATTGCTGGTGGATCATAATAGTTATTTACCATAAAAAATTTTCTCATTAACCTTCGAATTATCACTTTTCTTCTTTTTTTTATTTTAATAAAGTCCAATGTGTGACTTTTCAGTCATATTATTTCTTTCCTACAAATAATTAATCTTGAATTCACTTCCTTCTCAAGGAGATAAATATACTTTCAAAAATAGATTGGATATGATAACATCTAACCCCAAAAATGTGTATAACTAATAAAATAAAAATTCCACAGGTCATGAAAAGCTTCTTACACGTAAATATTACGATACTAATTTTTAATGAATTTGAAAAGCTTTAATGTTCCCAGTTTTCTTTATGTAATTATTCAGTTTCTACTAGTTAGGGTATGATAGTGAAAAATTATATTAAAATTATTTTTTTTCATTACAGATTGAACCAAATTTATTCAATGTACACAAACTGTACATAACCATTTTTAGTGATTACCATTTTTTTTTTGTTTTTATTCTGTGGTCGGCTATTCTATTGATACAACATTTTATTATAAAGTCAAAATGTATGATAAATTTTAATTGTCTATTCATTTAGTACATTCCTGTTGTCATTTTTGTGTTTGTATGTTTTATAATACTTGTATATGTTAATACTCAAGAATGTGGTCTTTCTTTGAATCTATGTAAAATATCAAGATTGTTATTAATATTGGTGGATTTGTGATCTATATCATTTGCCAGTTCATTGTGTAGCTATAGTGTTTGTGTTTGTGTTTGTGTGTGTGTGTGTGTGTGGGTGTATATATATATATATATATATGTGTGTGTGTGTGTGTGTGTGTGTGTGTGTGTGTGTGTGTTTGCGTGTGTCTTTAAGTATATTAGTACATTGGTTTAAATTTTTGGTTAAAACTTTGTGTTGTCAGAACAGTTCATTTCATGTATTCCATTGGCTCTATGTTGTGTATGTAGTAATCTGTTAT
>JAAAKQ030053862.1:0-16144 GCA_010016005.3 Zanna intricata | reverse complement strand
ACACTTCATTCACATTCATACACATCATCCTCATTCATCCTCTGAAGTAATACCTTACGGTAATTCCGGAGGCTAAATAGATAAAAGAGAGAAAGACATTAGCTAAAAAAATCTGAAAATCTAAAAACTTAAAGCTTATTAAGAAAAATTAAAAGTTCAGAAATTTCACTGCTAAAAAAAACATATTGATTTTTTTTTTTTTTTTTTAAATACTGGCAAACAATAAAAATAATAAGATTTGTTTATACCTCACAAATACAGCACATATTAATTTCAGTCAGCAAGATGGTGAGAAATAAAAGTATATAATCTATCTAGACAGTGAAAGAAATATAAAAATACTTCACTGGCTTTTTTTTTATTAATGATAGATATACTTTAATTAGAATAGATAATTGATAGAAAATTTTAATTCTAAAAACCCTGCAGCATGTAATTATTAAAATTTTGAAACATTGAAAAACTTTTTAATGAATTAATTTATTCACTGAAATAAGAGGATTCTGAAAATAATTAAATTTTTATTACTCTTAAATTTTCAAGTCTCTTATCACACATTTTCTTTTGAAATAAATTTATTTTATAAAAAAAATATACAAATAATTTTCTCTTTAATGCATATAGAACTTCATGATAAAGTTCAAAATTTCGAAAGATCTACCAGAAACAGACATACACGAGCGCGAGCGCACACACACACATACATATATACGAGTATTATAATGCTCATTAATATCATTAATGTATTTCTACAAACAGTAAAATATTATTCCTCAATAATAGTAAGTTTAACGCTCAAAGTAAATACAATAATTCACCATTAAATTCTTCTCTTATTTTAAAATTAATAACTCAAATACGCTTATGTTTATTTGAAAGTTAACATTAAAACCATAATATAATTATTTAAATCTGTACATTGCTCATAATACACTTTATCAAAATATTCTAACCAATATAAAAAGAATTATAAAAAACGAATTCTTTTTTTTATTTACATATTTTGCCTAACAATAAATAAATAAATTCTAAGAAAATTATCAAAATGAACTTCTCTTAACGTTAATTTTAATTTTAGCCACGTGTATTCTTTAATTTTTAATGAGGGGTTTATCCATCAGCTCTTAAAGCAAAAGTCTTTCTTTGACATGCATAACGAAAAATTGAGGGATTTATAAAAGTTAATGGAACGTCTTTCTGTTTTTTCGATTACAAATAAGAGGATTTAAAGTTCCTATTTATCTAAGTTAAGTTAAATAAATTCGTGGAAAAAAAAAACGGTTTTAAAATTAATATCCATTAATAAACAACTCTTGATAGAGCTGTGTCGTTCCATAAGCATCACAATTAGAATTTCGGTGGCCTTAATTGAGCACCATGTTTCTGGGTATAACAGTTATATGCATAGTGTACAGCATCCTTTATTTAGAGCATTTTATAACAGATGCACTTCCCAACAGCTTAACTCATTATTTATTTAACTCATTGTCAATCGTTTATTTAACTCATTAAATAAATAATTACCAATATTCTACATTAAAAAAAAAATGCATTTTTATGATAAATTTAAGTAATCTCTTTAAAATTAAAATTTATTTTAAATCCCCAACAATTTCGTACACTGCTCTCTATCCATTTCCCTCTTTAATTCTAACAGGTTTATTTAGACTTTTCAATTTCATGTAAGTATTTGAAATAAAAATAAAAAAAAAATATTAAAATTATTTAAAAATTGGTCGGCTTTGTAAAATTTTCTATTAAATGTTGAGTGAAATAATTCACAGCAATCTCTTGTTCTTTCCAAACAAATTATGAAACTTTCATATATTTAGTGGAAACACTGCATTTTCCAATACGTCTGGAAACAAACAAAACATATATCTTTAAATATTTTTTATGTAATAATGGGTTAATGACAAGTGGTATAGGCTTGGTGTGCTATTGGTGTTGTTCTTTGTAGGTGCAGCGACTACGTACCTCGTGAACGCTCTGGACTTTATCGTGTAAAAATGTAATACTACTGATTTTAGCGATTTCAGAGTAATTACTCCATCTTCAGGAGCATCCAAAACAATCAGTGGATGAAGAAATTTCTACTTCGACGCAATTATGGTGACGTTACAAATAATTCCAGTGCATGAAAACAAGAAATGGTTCGTTGAGTTACTGTTAGACTATAAGTGGAAGAGATAATGTAATAAATTTCATTCATAGATAGTTGAAGTAGTTTTATTTGTGAACAGTAAAGGTATTTGCAACTTGTCGTTAAACTTTATACTTGTGAACTTTAAACTTGTCTTATCTATTGTACTATTACTGCTAACACAAGACTAGTGGTTAAAGTGTTAAGGCTAGCTGTCATACTAATATATTTTGCCAATGAGACAGAATTCTGCTTTTCATTATTTATGTACCTGTGAATAAATCTTGTCAATTACTTTAAATTCTCTTTTGTGTATGATCACTGTCATTATTATCGTTACTATGGTTGTGATTACTATGATTATTATTTATTTATTATTGACATTTATTATTATTAACAAATAAATTATATGTTTATTATTCTAATAACAATAATAATTTGCCATTGTCATTATTTTGATTATTATTGTGAGTGTTTAATATTGTCTTCATTATTCTTATTGTCATTGTCTTTATTGATTTGTCCCGTTTTACTTATCTTCCTAAACTAGTAAATTGTAATTATATAAACGTTTTAAATTGTTCATCTTTCAATATCCTTATCGAGCCCTAACACGCAATAATACCATTAAAAATTATCTGTTTCAAAAAAGTACAAAAATAAATAAATATTTAAATATTATTCTTTTTATAAATGGTTTATTTACATAATTTCATCTAAGCAGGAGAATGTTATTATTTATAAAATGTAATTTTTCCATTTACTGGCTTTGTTTCTCCTCCATATTTAACACACTTGCTGAAAATTTGATACACTAAATCTAATAAAAATAAACTGTTCAGCTGAATAGTTTATTTTTTTTATTATAATATATATAGTTCATATCTTTCCATATTTTAACACTTTAAGTTTATTTTTTATATAATTTCCTTAAAATTTTTATATTTGCTTCTGATGAAGCAAAGAAATCCGCAAACGTATTAAACGTGGAGGAGAAATTAAGCCAGTACTTAGAAAAATTAAATGTTATAATAATAACATTCTGCTACTACAATATCTTCAACTCATTACTTCATTTTCTTAAAACATCTAGAAAAACCTTTGTGTGTAAATTCGTTAAAAATTAACCTTTATGGTTAATAATTTAAAGAAACACTAAATTTTTTCAGAAAGAAATTAAAAAAATAAGGGAGGTATATATATATAAAAGACAGTGATAGTAGAAGTTGGAAGAGATTATCTAATTTTTTCTTTCCTTTCCTCACTCTCACACACACACACACACACACACACACACACACACACACACACAAACACACACACACACACACACACACACACACACACCCATAACAACCAAACCCACCTACACACGCGCTCGCGCGCGCACGCACTAGCATTAGCACGCTCACAATTACTCTGATATTTTGTAAAGTTGATTGAAATACCCTAAGGGATTGAAAAAAAGCTTTACTAAAAGCGACATAACAATTTTTAAGATTACAAAACTTTTATCCTTCCAATGAAACAAAGAAAAAAAAAAGAATATTAAGATATAAAAAAATAATCTTAAGTTAATGGCAATAAAATATTTCGGCTTTGAAATGCGTCACCTTTTAAGAATTTTTGTAACTGTTATTTCGTATTTTTTGTAACTGTTAAATATTTCTTTCTAACTAAAAATGGACATTAAATAAAAATCTCTCTCTCTCTATCTTTTTCAGTTTAGCCTCCGGAACCACCACCTTCACCTTCAGAGGATAAATGATGATGATATGTAAGAATACAAATAAAGTGTAGTCTTGTATAAGTCTTAGATCAACCATTCTTCAGACGTGTGAAATCCAACCATAAAAGAACACCGGTATTCACAATCTAGTTTTTAAATCCATATAAAAGTAGTTACTGAAAAAAAAAAAAAAAAATGTATATCCAATATGTATAAAGATATGTATATAACTTCTTCATCTCGTTAATAAAAAAATATCTGATATGGATACTATATGACTTCCTTGTATACTCATTAAATTTGTTATTTCTTATTACATTTTTTTTATTTTTTTTTTTTTGAGGACGAACAACGCTAAGGCGTTATTATTGCCCGTTTTTAAAAAGTAACTACAAAGATACTATCTTTGTTAGGAATCAGATAAAGTCCTGGAATTTTTTTCCTCACCTTTTATTATAACCCTAAGTAATTTAAATTAATTTATATAAATACTAATTAATATAAAAATAAATGAAGCCATATCTTAGTTCATTATAAAAAAATTAATTATCTTTAATATTTAAGCGTTCTTGAACAAACTCCTAAATTGCTCAAGATTTTAAAATCTCAAAAAGTAGACTCCTCTTCTATAAAATCTATAACATAATTTTTTTTTTAATTTACAGAAGAAGGGAAGGAGTTAACTGAAGTAAATGAATAAAACCCTGGAAAAATTAATTCTGTTTAAAAATTATAATATATGAAAGATATGTAAGCAAAAAAAAAAGGAAGGATAAGATTATGCAGGCAAAAAAGATTAAATTTTAGTTTTGTTTTTAAATCATAACCAAAGAAACAAAATAAAAATAAAATTAAAAAGGTTAATACTAATAAGTTATTACTAATAGTTATTTATGTGTTTTTATCAATATCTATGTTAAAAACTCCTACCATGTGGCATCTTATTTACATATAAAGCAAGATTTTTTTCCAGATATTAAATCTAATAAAAAAATTTTCCAATGTAATATAATTAAACTTGATATAAAATCTAAACTAAAGATTCAGCAACAAATTTATAAATATAGATCTGCTAATTATATTTAAATTTATAATAATTTTATCAAGGATGACCCCCCATTGGTGCGATTATATAATGATAAATAATTAAATCCACTTACCAACAATTGTTTATTTACTTTTAGCGCTTTCTGAATTACTAAAATTTGTTTCATGTTTAAAAATAAAATTAGTATAAAATATAATAATATTATTATAGTCGTCGTCATACGTTTAAAATCACGTCGATCTACGTCTTGTTATTGTAAATGTCTCCACTGTTATCACATAACGATTTCTGAAGATGGATTAATTAATTCCGAAAGCGCTAGAACGAAATAAAAAATTTTTCCTAAGTGGATTTAATTATTTATCATTTTAAATCTATATCTAAAAAGAATAAATTTTTCAATTTATAAAGGAAAAAGTAATTAAAATACATTATTCATATCCCGTATGAGGAATGAAAATACGCAAAATTTTTAAACTCATGATTAAAATATTAATTTTCCATTAGGTTTCACTGTAGTCAGAAAAGAAAAAAAAAAGGACGTCGGGTGTTGTATTAACAAAAAATGAAATCTTTACATACATTTAGAGGATGAAAAACTAAATTATCGTTATTCTTAAAAGTGTATGCTTTAATGAAAGATGTATAATTTAAATTTGATTAATTATAAACTTGAAGATGATATTTGAGTGATTTATCTTATTTCAATTAAGTTCCTTCTCTTTCGATAAATAAATAAAATATTGTCACGAATCATATATTTTGAGTTATATTAGCAACAGTGACATGTGCTACAGGATCGCTATGCGAGAGTGTCATAATGTTAGTTCTGCGAAGGTTAGACATAACTAGGTCAGTTGATTTATAGCTGGTATAATTTTAACCATGACCATTACACTAAATAAGTACATGTAACGGTTTTTTTTCTTTAATGGTCAGAAGATAAGTAAAGTACCGAAATTAATCGAAGGCTTTCAATACGCTATCGGAATATAGATATAATTCTAAAATATTTTTACATGGATTAAAAAAAAAATATGGGTGTTTTAAAAGAAAAAAACTAACGTCGGATGTTTGCATAAACGAAAAACGAAGTTAATTTTAAATGTAAAACTTTACATCATGATTGGTGCCGATTTCTGAAGAAATCGGGCACTATCACAATCACAAGTGACGACAGCTGTCAGCCTCCGTGGCGTGAGTGGTAGCGTCTCGGTCTTTTATTCGATTTATTTTAATTTACGATCTCGCTATGATTTTTCTGATTTGAAATTCATTTTTGTTAAAAATTATGTAACGATAATAAAAATTAAATGTTTTAACATTTTTAAACAACTTTTTTCTAAAAGTTTTTACGTTTTTACAAATAATTTGAGAATTTTTTGTAGTAGTCTGCAGGTTTTCTGTTAGCGACCTAGTTTGCTATAAAGGCTTACAAACTATATGAATCATAAATTTGTTTTAGCTTTAAAAAACAAAAAGAATATCGAATAATACCAGTTGAAAAAGAAAACGAATTGAAATAATATATATAATATATTGTATTTTTATTAATATATTATATTAATATTATAATATACCGGGTTCGAATCCCGGTCAGGCGTGGCATTTTTCACACACGCTACAATTAGTTGATCTCATCCTCTGAAGATATAACCTAACGGTGGTTCCGGAGGAAAAAAAATATATATATATATATATATATACATATAAGGGTGTACCGGGAGGATTCTACTAATCTTCATAAGCATATATCTCTCATTAAAATTATAAAAAATGTTAAACGTAAACATGCTGAATCTGAGTATATATTCTGCAACAATCCATCCCGTAACATTCTTAAGCTACAACCCGTTAAATGTGTTTGTCCCACCATTTGTGGAACAAACACTACAAATAAGTACGTTTGTACTAACATTAACATTGATTAACATCTATTTTATATTTTATCCCATATTTTAGATCTATATTTGATACATAAAAGTTGAATGATGTCATTTCATGTCAAGTCAGATATGTGTAGACGTATTAGCGAGTCAAGTATTCAAAACAAGGGTTCAAATCCCGATCAAGAATTCATTTTCACACACACTATAAATCATTCATCTCATCTTCTGATTTAATATTTAACGATAGTTCTGGAGGTTAAATAAACAAAAAAAGAAAAAAGTGACGACAGCAATCAGCAATTGTCTGAAAAATTATTGAGACAGACTAGATGTTTATTGTACAAGGAAAGTAAAAGGGGACTGTTTTTAATTGTTAGACTATTATAATGTTCATCATCAGTTCATTCATCAGTTTTGAACGTAAGCACGTAGAAATATAGTTTAATTATGAAATAAAAGATAATTTTGTTTTCTATGACAAAATTGTTAACAAAATACATTTCAATACATATTTAATTAATTTAATAACGCCAATCTTACCATCACTACGAAGCAAGGGAATTATTTCTCCGTTCATGAGTAATATTTGATGTATGAACAAATTTAATCGCTACATATAGTATCAGACTATTCGCTGTATTATTTCTTCTAAATGAGACCATGATGTCATTGCACTTTATAGAAACACAGAAAATATCATTTAAAATAAATGAAAGCTTTACCTCGGTGGCCTGCAATGCTGGCCAAGAAAGCTGTGAGGACAGCCTACATAATAATCAATCAGAGCTGTGCACAATACGGCGACGTCCTGCATTGCAGGCCAAAAGAGTTCAGGAACAGAAGAGTAAAATTTTTTTGGCTCAAAGGATTATCTTAAAATTTTAAGAAACATTTACAGCTATCGATTCATTTCAGATCTTGCACTAAAGGATAAGATATGTTGTTTTTTTTTTAGAGCTAAATAAGCTAGCTCATCTATTAAAACAAACTCATTAATAACAAGAAGACTAGGTGAAAACAAGATATTACTATAAATATACCCTTTTCTTTTTTATGGTTTTGTTTTACTTAATGTGTAAACTGGAACTGTAGATAATTTTTTGTCTTAACCTCACAAGTTAAGTAAGTAACCTCACAATAAGTAAAGTATAAGTTAATGTATAAAGTGTAAGTTAAAGTGTAAGTAAAGTAGAACAACTTTCTTAATTGAACGTAAATTTGAACAGCTAAATTACTGGTTGACACAGTTTTTGACAGAACATGGTATCTTCCGATCCTATCTCTTTGGGCGGAGGAGAGCATCAAACTACGAATGTTTGTACTTGCAGGGACTACAATTCTCCGCATCATGTGATATTCCGGTGTCAACGGTGGATAGTTGAACGAGGCATCTGTAAGCAGGTAACTGGGCCACTTGATGCAGACCATTATATCGTGCATGCTCTCTGAGTTCAGCGCGGTGTCTTGTTATGTGACACAGATATTGCAACGCAAGATCAGGGTTGATGGAATAGCGAGAGGATGACGAACAGCTCTCTGTGGAGTCGTCGTTCGTCTAGGCTTGCCTAGATGGGCGGTGATGATGAGATACGAGGACTCCATCACCATTAAGCTGTTAAGACCATGACCCGGCTTTTTGTGTAGGATCCACAGTCGACATAGTCGGGGCTGGTCACCCTATCCGAGAGGTTAGAGGCAGCCATTAAAATAAAAGATCCAACCGGCAGGTTGACTTGTCATGCCGAGCATACTGCCGGTAGACAGGGAAGCCTGTTTGAATATTTGGACACTCCTCTGGGCTGAGCAATGCTTATATCTGGGTCCGGCCCAGGGGAAAGGAAAAAAAACATAAGAAACAGACTTTACTCCCATCTTATTGGTTTTCATCTGATTTCTTAAAAATTACTGCAGATACAGGTTTTGCATCTATTTTATTCCATTTTTCAGGTCAATAGCTAATACTAATTCACAAATTCTATCATCTAAATAACATTATAAAAATTTCACTAACCTCATTTCACCGGAATAGCTGAAATCCAAGGAAAAACTTTCACTAGCCGTAACTCGCGAGACGAAACATTTTAGAACATATATTTATATATACTTTTTCCATTATTTTAACAAGAAAAATAGATTACGAAAATCCAGGAGAACTTCGAGATACATTCTGTTTATAATATTTTCAGCCTTTTTTCCGATAGGAAAATCCATTAATCGCAGTTTGGAATAAAATTTCTTTTAGTTACAAAAATATTATGTGTAGTTACTGACTGAATGATTGGTTTGGTTTTGTATGTTTTAATTTGTTATTTTTAGATTATATTTCTATGTATTGAAGCTAAGGTAGTTAGTGTGTTGGTTATTATAATATGACGGACGTGATATTATTAAATTCAGTTTGTTTTAATGTATACTCATCAAAATATTTAATATTATTAATATTAACAACAATCTAATATTGTATATATATATATATATATGTATTATTAATGGTTAAATGTTGTAGTTCATATATTTTAAAGGAAAATAATCTGATGAAATGAACATGTACAGACAGCCAAATATAACTGAATCAGACATTCAGACTAGACAGTCATGTTTTTACCATTGTGCTGTCAAGTCAAACTTTAGTACTATAGAACAATACGTACGTACGAGATGAAATATTTTAATATATAGATTGTATCACAAAACTTATAATTATTTTGGTAAAGCAGGAGGAGTATTATTTCATTAATATACTTGTTAATATGTGACAATACGCATACATAAGAAAACCCTTCGAAAACTCCACAAAAATGGGTTTATTCATTTAATAATAATGGATTTGTTGTACCTACGTGATGTTAAAATTAATAAGTTGTAATAAATGATTGATAACCGAAAAAAAAAATAAAAAATTCATTGTTAAAAAAAAGGTTATATATAATAGTAAAGGATACATCAGCCCTGACCTAAATTTCCCAAGAAGTGATACACTTCTAACCTGATTTCTGAAATAGGGTAATCTCTTTGACAATATTATATTCATTTATGTATTTATTATACGATAAAATATTGCATTACTGCTTCGCTATTCCTTAAATAGGTATCAAAAGATCCATTTATATTTTTATAATGTAAAATTCAGAGGTTAATGAAAGAGGAATTATTTTAAAAATAGTAAAATGTAAAGTGGTACAAATGGAAAAAATATAGATGTATAGTAAAAATGGAAAAATGAAATATATATTCATAATAGTAAATAAATAACTTAAGTATATTTATATATAAAAAAAAAAATTTATATTTTATTCTATTTAATATATCTCATTTTAATCTGCCTTGGAGTAGTTTATTTTAATAATAAATTTAATATGTTGTTTTATACATATAAAACTAATGATAGAAACTTGAAACAAGAAATAACAGAATGCAGAATGCTTCTTAAAATTAATATTAAATAAACTACACTAAGGTGGATTAAAAACAGATAAGTTAAACGGAATAAAATATAAATTTATTGAGTTAAACTATGATTATTTTAATTTTACAAGGTTAATTTTAAATAAAATATAAAACAGCAAACATTTCAGATGAAAGATATGATGCAATACTACAATGATTAAATGAAATTACATCATGAATATCAGTATTAGGCAAGAACATTTGACTTGTTAGAAAAAAATAAGCTAAATGAAATAAATACTGGAAACTAGATCAGACAGAAAGGCAAAAGAAGTGAGAGGCCAAGAAAAGATTTTGGAAATATTTTAATGGAGAGAATTGAAAGAGATCCGAATAATAAAGAGGAAATGGCTATAAAGAGGGAAAAATACAAAACCTGATTGAACGCTTTGATCAAGCAATGCGCATAAGGAGTTATGATAAAAAAAGAGAAAGGAGAATGCAGTAATTTCAGCTGGGTAATATACCCAATTTGGGTGTTATAAGTAAACTAACATGCAGCGTATGCCGTATTAGATAAATCGTAAAGGAGAAAATGTTTATACAATGTTTGGTTTTACGATGTTATATGTTAGCAAAGAAATCTATAAATGAAAGCAAATTCATTTTTAATATTATCTTTTATTTTAGATTTAAGATTACAAACTATATAAAATAAATTTCCAAAGATGCAAAAATAATATAAAATTGAAATTTTACTAAAAATAATAAAGCTATTTATTTGCTGTTTTTATTTATTAAATTTATAAGAGGATTTGCTTAAAATTATTAGTTTCTTCAAGTGTAACCACGACAAATAACTATTTTCCCTGCCGTATGACCTCCCTCCACACACACACACACATTGCCAAACCAAATTAGCCTAGTGCTTCTATTACATAGGTTATATTAATAATGGTACATAGGTTACTTTTGTACCATTTTAACTATTAATACAAAATTTATAACTTTTGCACAAAAAAATATTACCTATTTACTGATACAAAATAAAATTTACGTGTATCAAAACAAACATTTTCATGTGAAAATACAACTACTCATAAATTGATGTGGGATGTTGTTGGTAAAAAATTTCTTCGCGTGAAATTACTCATTACTTGACTCGTTGATACGTCTACACATATCTGACTTGACATGAAATGACATCATTCAACTTTTATGTGTAAAATATAGATCTAAAATATGCGATAAAATATAAAATAGATGCTAATAAACAAACATACAAACGCACTGTATTATTTGTAGTGTTTGTTCCACAAATGGTGGGACATACACATTTAACGGGTTGTAGCTTAAGAATGTTACGGGATGGATTGTACATATTCAGATTCAGCATATAAAATAGTATATAGAACACCTATTTCTTTAAATTACAAATTTTATGTTTTCCAGTGTAAATTAAATCAATTTTATTAGAATTAGATTCTGTATCAATTTAACCAGTAAGTTTTATTTGTTTATTGACAATTTAACAAAATTAAATTACGCCAAATCTAAAAATTCAGTTTTTTTGCTAATTTCACTCTATTTCATAGAAAATAATGGTAGTATAGTTTTGAGACCATTTAAAAAAAAAAACTTTTTGAGTAAAAATCCATAACAAACCACTAAATTTGCCTCTTACTTTCATTTCTAGAATATCAATAAGGCTTTATTTCAAATGAAGAAATAGGAGCCAATTTTTTCACTAATCGTAACTCGCTAACGAATCTTTTTCGGACCCATGTTTACGTGAACATTTTTTATTATTTTAATGAGAGATATACGCCTATGAAGATTAGCATAATCCTCCCGGTACACCCTTTTATATATATATATATATATATATATATATATATATTATATTTCGTTTTCTTTTTGAAGTAGTATTATTTAAATTTATTCGATATTCTTTTTGTTTTTTAAAACTATAACCAATTTATGATTCATATAGTTTGTAAGCCTTTATAGCAAACTAGGACGCTAACAGAAAACCTGCAGACTACTACAAAAAATTCTCAAATTATTTGTAAAAACGTAAGAACTTTTAGAAAAAAGTTCTTTAAAAATGTTAAAACATTTAATTTTTAATATTGTTACATAAGTTTTAACAAAAATGAATTTCAAATCAGAAAAATCAAAGCGAGATCGTAAATTTCATTAAAAACAGATAAGTAAACTAGGTAGAACTTTAGTAAAGTTAAACTAAGTAATAAGTAAACACTAAATAAAATTTTTAAAAAAATTAATAAATAAAAAAAAGGTATGGGTGTGTGTGTGTGTGTGTGTGTGTGTGTGTGTGTGTGTGTGTGTGTGTGCGTGTGTGTGCGTGTGTGTGTGTGTGAGTGATGATGGGAGAATGGTTATCTTATCTTTTTGATTTATATGTTACAAATCCTGGGACAGATGGATGAAGAGAAGAAATTTCGAGTAAAGTCGGAATATTTCCCCCCGAGACTGATTTATGCTTAATTGCGGGCCCGGTCTCGGGGCGGAGAAGAGCGGTGAGGGAGGTGTAATCCGTATGGGGCAGGTTCTTTACGGCTAGTAACATCTTGACGGAGCCTGTTAGCTTGTTAGCTAGCCTGAGACGGATAGCGTCCTGGGACCGAGCTCGACACAATCCCGCGAAGAACCCGCGGTGGCGTGCGTAAATGGCATTCCTTCATCATCATCAAAAAAAAAAAGAAGTAAACACTGAACATCTATTTCATAAAATAAGTGTTATTTCAAATAAAATATGAATAAATTAGTAATAATAATATATAAAGATGTCAATCCGATTCATAACAGAAAATAAACCAATGTCGATCAATGATATCGTCTGCTAATGATAATCTAACTGCTGTATAATTCTCTGTGGTTTCCTTTCAACTATACGCCATGTACAGTATTTCAAATGCATTGGTTACAAGCAAGTATATTACGAAATGTATGAGGTTCCTTAGAACTTTTATAACGTAGCTTAATTACTAATAGAAAAAATTTATTGAATAAATTATAATAAAAAATTATTACATAGTCCAGTCATTTACACGAGTTGCATAACTTAAAACTTGAAAACGTAATCACTGCAAAAACAACATATTTTTATTTTCTATTGTAATTAATAATTAAATCATTTAAAAAAGCTGTAATCAATTTTTCTCATAATTATCTTAATTTGCAGAACTTAAAATTTGACTCTCGGTAATTGTAACAACTTTTAATATAAGCTATTTTTAACTATTTGATTTGACAACTCGTAATTTAATTATACAATTTTTATCTCTCTAAGACTTCATTGTTGCAGCAGCTGCATAATTAACTATTAAAGGAAAGCATACCGATCGACAAAATTATCGATTATTGAGTTTTTTTTGCAATGTCGATGTTTCAAAAAAATCACAAAAATTATTATAAGAATTTCCGGTAGATATACCATATGACTGCCAAGGCTTAGTTTTCAGAATTTTGAATTTTTGGCTCTTTTTGTAGAATATTCTCTTTTTCCATAGAAAATTAATTAATTAATTAATTTAAAATTTCAAAATTTCAAATCAATCAGATTTATGGGTGAAGGATATTAAGCATCATTTCGAAACACATATTTCGAATATTTAAAACCCATTGCCCAATACAGTTGAAATTTGGCACAGATATCTCTCTTTAAGAGAGAGATTATATATATATATATCTAGACTGGTGGATGATCCTGAAGGGGTAAAAAAACTATGGAAAGACCATTTTGAGAAACTTTTAAATAGGTATGAGGAAAATAACAGAAGTGTAAAAAGTCATAGTAGTTGGTTAGAGCAAATGGAGGAAGTTTCATGGAAGGAAATGGGGGATGCAATAAACAGAATCAGCAGGGGAAATGCTAGACCTGATGAAGTTACGATTGAGATGATAAAAGCAGGAGGCCCAGTTATCTTGCAATGGATGTATAGAGTTTTGAATCGTGTATGGAGAAGCAAAACCATCCCAGAAGACTGGAAGAGATGAGATATAATTCCTCTTTTTAAAAAGGATAGTAAGAAGCAATGTGAGAACTATCGTAGGATTACGTTGATGAGCCATGCTGCTAAGCTTTTTGAAAGGATCATATTGAACAGGATTAGTACAAAGATAGAACAAGGACAAAGTGAAGAACAGCATGGATTTAGGCCAGGAAGAAGCACAATTGACCTTATATTCGCGGTAAGACAATTGATGGACAAAAGTTGGGAGTACGACAGAAAAGTGGTAATGCTGTTTATTCACATTGAGAAGGTCTATGATTCGGTTGATAGAAGGGGCATATGGAAAGAAATGAAAAAATTGGGAATTGAGGAGGGATATATTAATATAATTAAGGAAATGTATAGAGATTACAAATGTAGGGCTTGGTCACCACATGATAATAAAGAATGGTTCAATATAGGAAGTGGTCTGAAACAAGAAAGTATTTTATCACCAACGCTGTTTAATGTGGTGATGGAAGGAATTAATAAACAGGTAAAAAAAAGAGTTACAGACAAGGATAAGAAAATATTTTTTGCAGATGACTTGTTGATTTGGGGTGATGAGGTTGAGGATATGCAGATACAGTTAGATGTTTGGAAAGACGTAATGAATATGTATGGACTAAAAATCAGTAGGGAAAAGAGTGAGATGATGAGATAGTTGCGAGAGAAAAGAGAATGGAGCAAGATGTGGTACTGGATGGGGAATACCTGAAAGTAGTAAATAGTTTTAAATACTTGGGAAGTGAAATTAGGGATGACGGGAAAATTTCATCAGAAATAACAAAACGACTGAAAAAAGGAGGCAGCTTCTACTATAGCGTTAAGCATTTACTGTGGGACAAGAAGGTGCCAGAAAGAGCAAAAGTAATGATGTACTAATCCTATTACATGCCAATAATGTTAGATGGAGCAGAATCGTGGAAAATGACAGAAAGGGAATGGAGTAGGTTGCAGGCTGGAGAGATGAAGTTCGTAAATGCAATAAAAGGTGTATCAAGGAGAGATAGAATGAGAAATTCAGACGTAAGGAATGATTTGAGATTGATGAGTATGAGAGAAAGGGTAGAGAAAATGTGGTTTGTGGTGGTATGGGCACGTAAAGGGAATGAAAAAAGACAGACTACCGCTTAGAATGAAATAGCTGAAAATAAAGGGAAGAAGACCCAGAGGACGACCCAGAATACGATGGAAGGATTATGTAAGGAAGAGCTTAGAAGAGAGAGGTTTCAATTGGCAGCAAGTAGATGAGGAGAAATGGTGGGAAAACAGGAAAAGATCGCGAAGATTAGTTGACACCCCAAAGCTGGTGGTAGCTGGAACGGGATCAGGATATGCATATATATATATATCTAGCTATATATATAGCATCTTGTCCTGATTGATTCATCGAAGGTAAAATCTACTAAATTAATAAAGCTAAATTGATGAAAATCTGTTTATATTTTCTTCCTAATTTAACATATTAAAATAGAGTGACAATTGCATTCACTATTTTTTTCCCTTTAATTTAAAAAAACCGGCTAAATATTCTCCGACTGCGACAAGAAGCCCAAATAAACATATAGGCGCGGGAAAAGACGCACAGGGATCGATAATTTTTTTTCCCCAAAAATCAAGGAGCTGTATGAAACCAGTACTTAAAATAACCTTTTAAATCTTAAATTTCAAGATTAAAAATTCAATACGTATCTATTATTAGTGTAAACGACAAGCGAACTCGCTAATGAATTGACTTTTTTTTTCTTTAGTTTTAATTTCTATTAATTTTTTAATTTTAAATTCTGTTTAATTTTAATTTTTTCTTTTAATTTTTTAATTTCTGTTAGATGGACGAAGCAGGAGCGACATAAAATGCCAAATAGCACAAGCGAAACGAGCTTTCAGTCAGAAATATAATTTGCTTACATCAAAAATTAATTTAAA